>WEIS01063868.1:0-18149 GCA_013389965.1 Todus mexicanus
TAACCCAAACGGTATAGGGTAGCCAAAGTCTCAATAGAAAAAAAAAAAACAAACGTCCTGCCTTGACCAGAAACATACTCAGTACATGGCTATGTGAAGAAACTTCTCTCAGGAAGGTACACTAATTCGAACACCATAATGGAAGTAACAGTGTTAATGTCCATCAGGAAGAGAAATGGGAGGGAAAATTGCACATAAGCCACTGCCAGGCTTTCTGCCAAGAACTGAAGAAGAACGCAGAAACATTCAAGCCTCTCCAGAGTATTTTTCACTGTTTACTAGTTCTGGGATCAAGTCTTTTCTTCCCTAGTCTATTATAAGCTAGGAGCAACTGGTATTATTTTTAACTGGTGAACATGAGGAAAGGATTGGTCTCCATGTTTACCTCCTAGAAAAAACCCCAACACAATCCCACAGCAATGGCAAAGAACAATAGGATGCAATTCTCCTAAGAATGAAGGTTAGGAAAACAAATTATTTCTGAAGTATTATTTTATGTACCTCAATCTCTTTTTAAAAAATGCATGCTTCCACTTTCTTATTTTTACTTCATCCTGTCAACCAACAGTTTTAAAGAAAAATATAGCACCTGCAGAGACCACTTTCTCAAATGAGAATTTGAAATAACACTTATTTTACTCATTATAGATTTTGTTCTTTAATTATTATTACATGTTTATATAATGGAGGGAGAAGACACTAAAACCAGAATGAATATATTGCATTAGATCTGTTTAGGAAAAAACACAACCGTATATAATACCTGCAGCCCCAATACATATACACACAGAAAACGTATCAACAAACAAACAGAAAAATGGCAGATAAATGTCTGCTGGTAATTTCAATTAGACATGACACATTCTGGCATATGATACGCACAATAGTTTCACCTTTGTCCATTTAGCTGTATGCAGTGGGTGACAGTGCAGAAAGCAAGAGCCATTTCAGAGAGGCAAATTGCATGGAAATAAAAGTCATTTCCAATTGACCTGCATTTTCTGAGGGTGAAGGCCACAAACTCTGACACAGAGAGCTGTGGGGAAGGTGGGACTGATACGTAGCAGTACACGAGTACTGCATTTGACCCAGGTTATTAAGATAATGATATAGGAGCTATACTCACATTTTCAATGAATGAATAACCTAGATTTTCCACACTAGTAGAAAATACTAAAAAACTACTAGAAAAACCAAACCAATACAATGCTAAGTAATCTCACAGTAAACTGATAAACCATAGAGCAGTAAAGGGGGTTTGGTAGGCAGCTGTCATCTCCATAATTTTGGTTGCATTGCCAACAACACACAAATCAAAGATATCTAAAATATGTTACAGTAATTTGCAGGAGAAGAGGCTATGTCTCCACTGGAGCTCACAGGAATGACTGGAATCCATCACGCTTTACAAGAAATGGTAAAACTTGAAAAAAAAATAATTTATTTTTATTTGCAAATACTTCTCTAACACGATGCACAATTTCTGTTAAGATTAACAGAAGCTTTGTTTCATGAAAGCTATATGCTTATACCTCTCCAAACTGCCAAATGGTATCTAGCCTTAGAATTGACCATGGTTTATTCCCAGGGATGAGATCCTGAAGGAGGCAAAAATCATAGCAAACAACAGCAGCACATGCAAAGCTCCAGTGAAACTAGTCCTTTAACAGCAACACATTCCTCTCGTTTTCTATAAGCTTCGAAACCTACCTAACTTGAGTTTATTTTACGGACCTGACAGAAAAGCCTTCTCCTCCTTCCACTTCTGTGATAAGCAGCAAAATACCTTCAATAATACAAGTATTTTAAACCTTGCCTTACACGTGAAGAAAGTTTAACATCACCAGAAAGCCTGATTTTGAACTCCTGGAAACAGAGAATACAGTATACTGTACTTGAAAGGAAAGAAAAAAAATCTCATAT
Source organism: Todus mexicanus (assembly GCA_013389965.1). NCBI lineage: Eukaryota > Metazoa > Chordata > Aves > Coraciiformes > Todidae > Todus > Todus mexicanus. The sequence goes on from WEIS01063868.1 coordinate 1,924, forward strand.
GGGTTCTTTCAAAATAAAAGAAGGTACTGCAAGGGTTCTTTCAAGAGGTGAGCTAAAACATGCCCTTGCCCTTCCTAAAGTCAGAAGGGAAGCCCATGGTGTGGCCAGGCACGTGCACCCATGAAACTCTGTGAGTTTGTTTCCCCAAGCAAGAGACAATTGCATCTGCCTTAGGATGTGACTCTCAGTAAGCAACATGTTCTCCGTTGATGTGAGTGTATAATCTATAAAATTTTGGTGAAGTTCTTGGCAAGATAATACAAAACCCAGTCTCTCCTCCTAACCCTGACCCTAATGCAGCGTTGGAATATGAGCCCAAGCAGTTCATGCCTGGTGGTAAATGCCACCCCAAACTGTCAGTCCTGCCTTTCCGCTGGAGGTTACCATCTCTGGAAAAGGATGTCCAGCATATTTCAGTGTAAGTTAGCGTACTAGGCTGTGAACAGCGATGAGAAGGAAGTCGACTTTCATTTCCTTCAACCATCCCTGTTAAAGAAACATAGCTGACAGCTGGAGCAGTAACTTCTTAAATCAATTCAGCGTGAAATTCCAGAGCATTGCTGTTGGTGCCCTCCAAAAGTAGATGGCTTTAATCACCAGATGGCTGAGTTGCTGTAAGTGGATGGGCAAGGTGGAACGCCTAGTGTTCCCTCTTGTTATCTCTTTATACAGCAGTGCCCACAGGAGACAAAGTATTCATTAGCTCCTGCCACGGCTAGTCAACAAATGCTTCCTGCAGCTTCCAAGGGCTAGCTCTTTAATCTTTGCTAGAAAAGAAGGATGATTAACAAAACATCCTGTAAATATGCACAATTCAAGCCTGTTTGTCACTGACAAGTGAAGACTAGAAGTCCAGTCTAACTGTTAAACAACACAAGGTTAACGCTGCTGCAGAATTTTGCATCTTTGCCATGAAATACCTAGAAAGCTTTTCATGCATTCAGACTGGTTGCTGTACAACATCTGAATAACATGTAACCCTACCAAAGTCTGAGGCACTATCTCCTTGAAATACTTTTCAGCACAAGAAGTTCTGCCCAAGAAACAACTATTGCATCCCCAAAGTGACACACTTTCATTTTTTCTTCTCCCACAGAGATACAGCAGACTTCTATTTTCCCTGAAATAATTTTCCAAGTTCTGTTGACTTTAATTAATAGACCAAATGAGGCAAAATATTTTTCTTTACATACATTTTACTGTGAGCCATGGACATTTACAATAGTCAGTGACTTGTGGAAGCTGTTGCTGTGAGATACAGAATTACTGAGCTGAAGAATAATATTTGCCATAGCCCTAGCTTTAATATTTTAGAGTGAGGGATCACCTGTGCTGACAGTGGCTACACTTCTCATGACTTCGAAATAGGAATAGCTGCTCTGACATCCATTAATTTTTACAGGTTATAACACAAATGGTTTTATGAGCACCAGGATGAATGAATTTGTTTCCTAAAATGATTTGTCCTCTCATGCTTGACTGGCTCTTTTAACAGAACTGCATGAAAGTAAAGAATATTCCCCAAAGAAATATCAGAGAATACACACCGAAAAGGAGATGAGAGAGACAGAAAGAGATTACCATGGTCCTTCCACAGGATAAGCTTCACTGGGTTTGCATCTTGGTGGATACCCAAGAAGGAACACTCTGGGCTTGGCTTCGAGACAGCCAACCCAGCTGATCCATGTCACCAGGCAGGGTAGGGTGATCTCCTGCCCACACGTAGCCTTCTCCCTTCCTTAATGCGCACCATGAAGCCCCAGCTCCTCCCTGCAGCTGGCCCACAGGAATAAACTGATTCGACTCACTATAATCTACCAAAAACCTAATTTGCTTTGGTTTGGCGAGTTTGTAGCCACATGAGACAGTTGAGCTGGCTTGCTGTGCAAACAGGCAAGCTCCACAGGCAATACAGGGAAGAACAGCGGCAGGACCACCTCTTTTGGGCAGTAGGACTCAGTACAAGAAGGTGGCTAAGAGGATGCCAGAACTAACATGGACACCATCCAGCTTTCCTGAGCAAGGAAAAAAAAAAAAAAAAAAGTATTAAAACATGTGTGCAAGTACCTGAGGCAAACCTATGAAGTAATTTTTGAGCCCAACAGCCAAGTCAAGAAAACCTCAGCAGTTCAGCTGAGGTTGATCATTTTCCTTTCCTTTCTCTCCCATTTCCATCTTCTTGGTGCAGCCAAACAGGGGCTGGAGGACAGACCGCTCCATGCAACACAAAATGCCCTCTCCAGCTCATCCTCCCCCTCTCAGAGCCAACAAACAAGCAGACAATCCTGGAGACAGGGGCTCTCCGGACATCTTCCAGCAACATTTCCCGTTCAGACAGGCCAGTCTCAGGGCCAACAAACCCCTGGCAAAGGTGAAGCCCGTTTTCTATGGATTCTGCTGAATAATCCGTCTGGGGACAACATGCTGCAGGAGTTTTGCTCTGAGAGTGGTTGACAGGGGTGGTAGCCCTACAAAAGCCCAGATCTGGTGAACAGCTGTAGGATCGAGTTCACTTACAGCTTACAGTTTTGTTTCCAGCTTAAGCTGGATTGAAACCAAGTAATTTGTCACTGAACTGTAAACCAGAGTCTTGCCACCTTTGCAAGCACGTTTCCACCAACAGCCAAGCTGTTCCCATGCCTTCCTCCATGATGTGTTGCATGGGGGTTTTTAACGTACACAGGGCCAAATAAGCAACAGATTTCCCCCCTTTTCCCTCCTCTCTCCTCAGCTTCATGGAAGCTCATGCGGAAACACTGGCTCAAACAGAACCACAGGGTAAGGGCTGTAAGCTTCACATCCAGTTGGCAGTTGCACCATGTGATTTTGGGTCATGCCGTCCTTCTGCTGAAATTCCTCTCCCATTCTAGGAGGATCACCTCAAACTGCCTTGCTGAGGGGTCCTAAGACTAAACTTAGTCACTGGCTTTTAAAACAGACCCCCAAGCCTCCTCAAAGGGCCTTTTTAAATACAAAAAAAAAAGTCTAAGGAAACAATTTGTATGTTGTTCTAGGGCATTGTTTCCTTTTGTGAAACTGAATTTGACTCTAAGTAATTTTTTTATAAATTATTTTTTTAAGTCATTACAGGGATAGAAGCCTCCTGCCACCCAGACTTTTAATTTATACACAGTTCCTCTAATTTTAAACAGGTATGAAGTTTTAAAAGTAATTTAAAAGAAAAGCAGATGTTGACACATTAAAACTTAATAGCTCTTTGCAAGACATTGCATTTCATAATCAAAACCTCCTTAGAATTTTCATTAAAAAATGAAATCACTGATCCAACAAACCATGACAGCTGCAAATTGGGTCTGGAAATAAATACTTATGCATAAAAACCTACTTATTAATATTTTGATGAGGATGAGGTATGTATTGGAATGAAGAAAAGGCACTCCACATTTTTTAAAAACCCAACACCACAACAAAAAGAACTACTGACTTTCATGGGATGACTCTCCAGTGGCTTAAAAAGTTATCTTAAAGGTGGTTATTAATGGCAAAGATGACTTATCAAAGTTAGAGAACCTGTTTCTTTTTGGCACTGAGGGGAAAAAAAGAAGTCCAGAAAAGGTATCACCACACCCTGTAGGAAAAAAAAAACCAAACACACAAAACAAAGAAGCAACCCTGCATTTTTTTACACTCTTGAACTTGAGACCCTGACTGCAGCAAACACATTAGTAGGATGCCTGGAGACAAGAAAGCATGAAGCATTTTCTCACCGTTGTCAGGACTAGCCTTTTTAAACACCAATTATAAGAAATGAAGCTTGGCTACCCAGTGGGGTTTCTCCTCTCAGGATCCCTCTGGCCCAGCACAGTCCCCTTTACTGGATAACTAAACTGGATCCTGTCCCCAGGAGACTCTGCCAAAACATGGTGCCATGGGGAATGCACAGCAATTCCTTTCCTTTCCTTCCTCCACAAGAAGCCGAGGGCCATTCTGCACTTTCCCCTTCCCATCTGAATTACCAGGTTCTGGACCAGAAGCAGTGGCTGGAGATAGCACCCTAGCAAATCAGCAACCACAGCCCAGAGGGAGGAGGTGACCAAGCCTCCTCCATGGCATCCCCCAGGAAATTGCAGTGCTGTGTGACGATAGGCAGCCATAGAAGGGGCCTGGGGGAGGAGGAGAGTGGAGGGTGAATTGGAGATAAACAAGGTCTTAATGGTCTTGCAACAGCAAGAGTCCAGGCCACACAATGTGAGGAAGGAGGGATGTTGAGAGGCATGTGGTGGATGGAGACTCCCAAGCAGCTGGCAGTTTGGGACTTCTGGGGCAGGACAGAGACTCCTCTGACCTCAAGTCTGAATAGACAGGATTGGTACTGTGTCATAATAGCCCAGGATGAGGAACAAAGTCAATGAAGTGGGGTTTCAAGGCCCACAAGGCCTGAAGTGAGCATAAACACCATGAGGAGGGGTTGGCTGACAGAGGCTGGAGATTCCCTTTCGCACAGGTCAAATACACCCATCTACTGATCAAAGATGTTGTTATGGCAGATGTTTTACTTGTGGGTGCCAGATTTGGGATGATATAGAAAGCCAACTGAAGCTCACTTGTCCCACCAACTACCATACCTTGCTGCTCATCCATGTAGGCACCAGCAACATTGTCATGAGAGACCTGGAATACATGAAGAATTGCTACAGGGCTCTGTGGGCAAAGGTGGAAGTCCAGGTGATGCTCTCCCTTATCCTAAAAGGGAAAAGCCCAGGTAGGAATGGGCAATTCCTGCAAATAAATGCCTGGCTGTATGAATGATATCCCAGGCAGCACCTTGGCTTTCATGACCATGGGACTCACTTGAGCAATAAAGGCTACTCTAGAGAGATCCATGTAACAAGACAAAGCAATGAATTAACAGAATGGTTTGGGTTAGAAGGGACCTTAAAGATCAGCTAGTTCCAACTCCCTAAAGAATGCAGAATTATTGCCTTTTACATGAAAGGGCTGCTCAAATGTGTGGAGCTCATTTATGGGGTGGACAATAGGCTGGGTGAATGCTTGTGGGCTGGCATTAGAAAAGAGACCAATTAGGGTGGCATTGTTATTGGAGGTTATTGCAGACCACACATTGAAGGAATAGATGAGGTCTTCTGTAAACAACTCAAGGAAGTCTCCAGGCCATATACTCTAGTTCTCATGGGAGACTTGAACCTCTCTGAAGCTCAAGGAGGGAAAAGCACCAGAAAGTAGATTTCTGGGGGGTGGCAGAGACAACTCCTTAACACAATGTTAGATGGGCCACAAGGTGTAACACTCTCCTAGTAGCAGTGGTTCTTAAGGATGTTCTGGTAAGTCTTAGTCAGATGAATTAGCATCCAGTAATATATATATAAATATATAAAATACATATATATACACACAGAGTTAAACCCATAACACTGCAGTTCACATACATATTATAAGCTTCTTGTCTTCAAATACATTCCATGTGTGTTCTAGAAACGTGGTTTAAATCATATGCACAGGCACACACAGAGAGCAAAAGATTATTAAGCTGCGTCTAAAATCCAAACATTTCTCTTATAAAAAAGCTGCCATCTTGTTCTTCAATTATATCTTCCAAGGCTAACAAAGCAGACCATGTCACACAGCAAAAAGAAACTCTTTGTTCACGTAATTTCAGCTTGGAACGCAATTAGCAGAACTGTCTCCTCCTCAAGCCCTCAGAAACAGTCATTAGTGCAAGTATTGCTTCAAAATGAGAGAAGGTCACAAACAGCAAACAAACTATGTCTCCTCTAACATATTGAGCCCCTATTGCTAGAAAACACAGCTGTCAAGCATTACCTGAAGTAATTTTGCTGTAGAGTTCAAGTACTTTAAATTAGCCAAGTCCTCAAATAGACTTTCACACCCTCTAATCATGACACTGAGTATCAGAGGGTTCTCAGGGTTGGTAATCTACATAATTTCCCACTCATAGTCAAGAAACTCAAACCTTATTTGAAGTAGCTCTTATTATTATTATTGGCATTTCTTTAAAAGAACACCTCTTTGCCAACAGGCATAAGAAAACCCTAGCTAATGTTTTTGTACGTTCAGCCAACTAACACATGTTCATTGGACAGCAACTGCCTCTATTTTGAGGTACCTTCACAAACTCAAGTGAGTTGCCTCTGGAGAGCAAGGTATGAAACAGATCCAAAACACACAACCATGTGCTGCCTCAGCAGTTACCTGGTGGCACGGAGCGCAGCCCCGGCAACCAGAGCCTTGTAAAGCAGCTGCTCAGGCAATGCACCCAGAGCAGCTGTGCCACACTGCTAGAAACCACCCACTAGACTATCCGCAGGCCTTCTCACCTCCTGCTTTTAAGCAGCTCCTCAGAAAACCAAGAATGTTGTCAGGAGACTTAATTTCACCATAGTAGTGTCCAAGTTTGCATTAGAAATTTTGATGGCATCACAAGGCAACAGGAGATTGCACTATCAAACAGACAATGCTGGCACATGCAAGGCCAATTCCCACTCTGTTTTCTTCATCCAAATTTTAAATATTGGAATTCCACGGGGACTAGTAAATACACATCAGACTGAAGTATATTAGAGCCATTGCCTAAAACTCCATTCAAAAGTAAGCCATTGGATGACAGCAGTTCTCAGTTCAAATAGGTTTTGTAGAGGCCAATTCTATGCTGACGGCAACTTCAAAGGCTATACGTTACTTCAACGGAAAATGAAGATCCAGAGAAAATACCAACATTTGGCCTTCTGAATTATTTCTCCAAAACTAAGGGATTTGTTTAGCCTCATCATAATAAAGAAGATGAAGCAGATTTGGTAATGCAAGTGTTCGGTCTGAAGAATGTACCAAAACCTGAATTAATTATGAATTTACCTGGGAAAGAAAAGATGTGATGAGCTCATTTTCCCATTAAGCTAATTGGGAGAAGAGTGTATTTCAGTGTGGATCTGTTTTTCTCCTGTCAAGAGACTGTCAGTCAAAGTCAGTCCTTGGTAAACACCACCACAACTCAAAGAAACAACAAGCCTGTAGCTTCAGTTGCTCAATGTTGGTTTTTGTTGTTGAGTCTGAGGGTGGGCTCCAAGGAAAACAAAGACTTAAATGAAGATTTTTCCAAAATACAGACACCACCGAAAGCAAGAGAGGCAAATTACAGCTGGGGCCCACAGGGAAACTCAGCTCCTTCCCCACAAAAGGGCGCAATGAAGCTTTGTGCAACGGAAGCAGATTTTATCAGCCTGCTTTGGAGGAAAGCACAGTTATCTCTTACACCAGGACACTGAGAGGACCCGGAGCAGAGCTTTAGGGTGTTACTCCATGGAAGGGATCCTATGAAGACAGCACTGACTGGAGGCAATTCCAGTCCTTCCCTTTCTACAGTGATCAGTTCCTACACCCTCCACACCCTTTGCTAGAGGTGATCGCTCCTTCCACAGAAGTGCTTTTTGCAACACTTTATAGACCTAGTTGAGAGCACGGGCACACAGCCCAACAAACACAGATGAGGTTGAAGATTCACAACAGAGTCCTGACAGCACTCTGCTTACACCATGGCTGATATGTCCGTGCCCCACAGCCCATCATCAGCTATGCTGACACACTGTGCTGCGTGGGAGCAACCACGCTCCTGAAAAGGCTGCCAAAAAAACCCAGGGAATAAAAAACTAGGCAAGAGCGATTCTGTGAAAAACTATTAAAAGAGTGCAAAGGAAGGGTGTGTATCTGTATGGTTTTGTCTCACATACATTTACATAGAGACATGGGTCAAAAATTTTGGCCCACACAGGTGGTAGTGAACTTCAGTGGGGACAGAGAAGAAGCCACAGAAGCTGGAGATTCTCCCTCTCGTTTTCCTGATGAAAGGTACAGAAGAAGGTCCAATTCATCCTCCTGCAATATCGCCACTTATGTGGCCTTCTAGCTCACAGTGCTTCATGAAGCATCTCCAGGTCTAACTCTGATCATCAGCCAGGGAGTGCTGGCAGCACACGCTGTGTTCCACCTTCAGGCAGTAATGGGAGGGAATGACTGCGAAAGCAAAGAACTGAAGTGCAGGAAAGCTCTGAATTGTGTGTGCTTTCAGATAGAGCAACTGAGGCACACCACCTTCCCTAGGGCTGCATGAGGAGGCTGTGGAAGAACTGAACTTTATACCAGCTTCCTCAGGTAGACCACAAATCGATGGGTGGCTGTGGAATTTACCCTTTCTAATGGAAGGTTTGGTGGGGAAAAGACAGGGTGGGGAAAGCACAAGGTGGAGAAAAAGAAAATATTAACTGTAAAAAGGAGTAGATCCTGAGTAGTCCTGTATACTAGCAGTCCTGTCATAAACACTTTCCCCCGCCGCGACCAACCACAAATCCACTGAAGCTGCTTCCAGGTCAATTCTGTTTTCTCCAAATACTTGTATTTCTTAAAGCAATGCATCTAGCCCCTAAAGGAGAAAAACTGCTGGTGCCATGAAACGAGCACCAGGTGGTTTTCCAGATTGGTGAGGAAGTGGTTAAAAACAAACCAACAATATGTACTCGAAAAGAAAGTGTTCTCTGCTTGGAGACTGAAGAAGGTCATAAGGGACAGTGGCACGTAACCAAATAAATGATAAATGGATTTGGCATATGCGTTAACTTCTCAGTAGAATCCCATGAAGACTTTTCCTGGCTTTTCTTACCCTGTGTGCACAAATCCAAAACATACATGCTGCGTTAAGCACCACAGTGCTTTTAAGTGTCTGGTTTTGCTTCAGTCCGAAGTGTCATTTCTTTTTTTTTGCCTGTGAAGGTAAAAACCTCCTCCCTTTCCCATAAGCAAACCTCTTCCTGCAAAATAATTCTGGTTACCCAGAAATGCTTCCCAGACCTTTCTCTTGGTGAGTAGAAAGAAGTACTAAGAAGGAGCCAAACCATGAAAAAAGTTTGGGAAGAGAGCATTGCAGATGCTTAGACTGGCTTCTCACATCACGTTAGGACAGTCAGGCTGCACAGCATGCTAAGTGCAGGGCTCCTGCATTTCCCTACTCAGTGATTTCACCTTGTACATGGATGTCTACAACCAGAAATGCATAATGGGCATGAAAAATCATCATATGTTTGGCAAATGGAAAATGTAAATCATCAACTTTGGCAAATGAGGGGTTCTGCTAAAAATAATTGTGGCATTTCTGGTTTTTCAAAAAACAGTACTTTCAAATGAGATGGAGACTGATGTGTCTCAGTGGCCTCTTCCTGAGCTTGAAGACAGAGAGCAATAGTCTCCTGCTTCTTACAATCAAGAACAGCAGAATGAAATTAATAAGCACAGGCAATTTAACTGCTCCGTGATGAGTTTACCAGTGGCACTAATGAAAAAGGCAAGAATTATGCCAAGTACAGATTGCTGCTCTTTGGAAGAGCCATAAGGAATCGCAGAGAAATGGAAGAGGAGATGGCTGGTGAGACAGGAGAACTGGAAAAGGCTGAGGAAGAACCAGAGCAGTAGAGATTTGCCCTTCTGAAACCTCAGGGGAAGTACTAGAAGGATGAGAAACTTAAAGATGAACTGTTAGGTGAGTATAGCAACAGAAGAAATTATAGCTTTCCCCTCTGAGCACTTAGGAGTGAATAATAAAAGTTTTAGGCATTTACTAGCAAGACAAAATGCACAGTGAATAGGTGGCATTTAGTCCTTAACCACAGGTCAGAAAGGACGGCACAGCGCTGCTCCCCTAAACGTTTGCCTCCTGGAAGAGCTGACAGCTTGTGAACCAGGTACTTCACTGGTGTGAAAATCACTAGTTTTGCTACTTGTTTTCTGTTTAAATTTTTCATTGCTCTATAGTTTTGTCAAACTCATGAGTTGCCACAAACTGGGAACTTTCAAAATGGAACTCAGAAGCTTGAGAACAAACAGAGGAAAGTTTGGATCTCTGCAGCCCAACCGTTAAGCAAAATTTCATCTTGGGCAATTTTTAAAACCAGAAGGGTGAGAAAGAAATGAAACCTCATAGCTTGATAGGAAGCATGACAGTTTAACTGTTAGTGCAAAACAAAAAAAAAAACCCCAAACAACAGTTTTCTGAAAGTATTTGTTCTATGGGCCACATGAAGAGAAAGTGCAAGGGTTGTTTTTTTCTAAGCAGTATTTGGTAGCAAAATATTTTTTTCAAGACGAATACCTAATTTTCTTATTTGAAGAGAGGAACAGCTGGTATGTTTTAGTGAAGATAAACATCCAGACTCTATCCTTGCTGCTTGAGAGTTGATCTTTTTTTAATAGGCTCTTCCAAGACTGGCTGATGCCTTTACATGACAGCAGTTTGCAACAGAAGAGGAAGTTGCTGCTAAGCATCAACTAATGAATTCAGAAGTTCCAAGAAGTGGTAACATGAAATATGTATATCTATATATTTTTGTGAATTACATACACACAGGAAGGATAGGAATTGATATACAGTTGTTCAAATAAAAATCAACAAAGTGCCAAGGTTTAGGGTCAGGACTGTCCACTAGACCTATAAGAGATGTTCTCTGATAGGCCCTCTCCCTTCCCAAAAGGGAAGGAAAAGGGAATACAGGAGACTTACAGATTGGAAAAGAATGATAGAACAGCTTTAATGAAAGTAATGACAATAAAAATGGAATATATACAACACGAGCATCAAATCCAACTCCCTCCACCCACCCCCCCAATGGCAATTACATCACCATCATCACTGATACTGTGGAGCAGGAACTGCAGAAGTCCTGAACTGGGCTCAGTGGTTGATGGGAATTGTGGTCAGGAGTTGGATTATACTATCGGAATTCATGGATTGGGATCAAAGGCAGAATGGACAGAGTCCTCCTCAGATGCCCACTATTGAAGCAGACAGGAAGATAAGAAGAGTTTGACCATCATGATCTCTCAGCTTTTTACTGAATATAATGTATATGGGATGGAATACCTCGTTGGTCAGTTTAGGGTCACCTGTCCCGTCCACTCCTCCCCACAGGTGTGGCCTTTTACTTTCTGCACTCCACAATGTAGTATACAAGGTTTAGCAGTGAACTTGGTCCGCACACCATCCTTGTTAGCAACTCTAAACATGGAGCATTATCTCTGCTAGAAGCAGACTCTGTCTGAGAAAACATGTTGTTAACTTTAGAAAGTGCAGTTAGTTAGAAGAGGCTGAGCTGAAAAGTAAAATCACTGAACAGAATTGTTCTGTCCTAACTCAAACCAGGACACAAAGAATGGAAGAAAAAAAAAAAAATCCTTTTCATTTTAGGGCTCGTTTTCAGAAAAATGTTTAACAACGCAAATGAAAAAAAAAAGCCTGGCTAATAAGCTGAGCTGTCACCTTCTGGAGGAGAGTATAAAATGGGGATTTAAAAAAAGAAGATTTTTTAGACACAGATTGTGTTTTCCACATCAACTGCAACTTCTCCTTTTGTGATTTATACTGTAGTTTGAAAATGTCAGGAGTTGAAGACTTACACAAGCTTCTGCTGTGAAATAGAAATTGGAAGGTACTTTCACATTTCTCTCTAAATTAAGATGAAGCCAAGAGATCAAATATATTCTAATTAATGGAAATTTCAGAAAGCTTTCTTTTCAATGAGATTGCTGTATGGTGCCTTCCTTCTGTGATCAGCTTTATATTCTTGATTGAATATCTCGGCTTGTTTTTTCCTAATGATCAAAACTAGACCCACAAAGGTCCCCCACGTTCACACACTAATCTTCAAGACGCCAATCTTTAGTGCCAATATTAAAGTTGTTAGCATGAGTGGTTTCTATGCGCCACGTGACTGGTGGCTTTTTGAAGATGGCTGAATGAATCTTACTTGTTCAACAAATACCCACTGGAGTTCATACATGCCTCCGTCTGCAGGTATGCAAGAATGTGCTATGTGCTTTCTTGTAAGGTACTTTCCAAGTAGCTATTCATCCAGAGAGACCACCTTGAGATGCAGTGTCTGCCCAGGTCCTCTGCAACCCTCTCACTCGTCTGCTTAGCGGTTGAGGGAAAGGCTGTGGATGTTGTTTACCTGGGCTTCAGTAAAGCCTTTGACACCATTTCCCATAACATCCTCCTGGAGAAACTGGCTGCTTATGGCTCGATGAGTGTACTCTTTTCTGGGCAAAAAACTGTCTGGATGGCCGGTCCCAAAGAGTTGTGGTGAACAGAATGAAATCCAGTTGGTAGCTGGCCACAAGCAGCGCTCCCCAGAGATCAGTACTGGCTCACAACTCCATGCAATGCTACAGGCTTGGGGAAGAGTGGAAAGCTGCCTGGTGGAAAAGGACCCGGGGGTGTTGGTCAACAGCCAATTGAAAATGAGCCAGCAGTGTGCCCAGGTGGCCAAGAAGGCCAACAGCATCCTGGCTTGTATCAGAAACAGTGTGGCCAGCACAACTAGGGAAGTGATCATGCCCCTGTAGTCAGCACCTCAGCCCCTGTAAAGCGGCACCTTGAATACTGTGTCCAGTTTTGCACCCCTCACTACAAAAAAGACATGAAGGTGCTGGAGCCTGTCCAAAGAAGGGCCATGAAGCTGCTGAAGGGTCTAGAGAGCAAGTCTTATGAGGAACAGCTGAGGGAACTGGAGTTGTTTAGCCTGGAGAAAAGGAGGCTCAGGAGAGACTTAATGCTCTCTACAACTACCTGAAAGAAGATTGTAGTGATTCCAAAATAACAAGTAGTAGGACAAGAGAAAATGGCCTCAAGTTGTGCCAATAGAGATTTAGGGTTGTAATGCCTTGGAACAGGCTGCCCGAGGAAGTGGTGGAGTCACCACCCCGGGAGGTATCTAAAAGACACATAGATGTGGTGCTTAGGGACATGATTTAGTGATTGGACCTGGCAGTGTTAGGTTAACAGTTGGACTTAATGATCCTATAGGTCTTTTCCAACCTAAATGATTCTATAATTTGATTCATGCAAGAAGTCCTGGTCTTGCACCTCTGTGCACGGAGAGTTGAGCAGAGGTTCCTGCCTGCCTTGTGTCCCTTGTTCTTTACACGGTCTCTCCTTTCCACAGAAGGCTGTCATGGTTTGGTTCAAATCCATGCTTTGTGGCTCCTGCTGGAAAGCATAGGGCCCTAATGAAGAGTGTAATGCAACTAGTAGTGTCAGCAGCTGCTTCCTACCATGTGCTTGCCAGCAGATAGAGGTGAGGAAGCCAAGAATGTGTGTGTACAGAGACACATATGTTACCACTCTCTCCTTTCTATTGTCCTCCATGGCCAGCTAGGTCAGAGGTTGGCAGCAGGGGTGCCAGCAGGGTGTCAATGGCATACAGCAGGATCAGGGGCTTGGGGCCAAGGGATGTGCAAAAGGCAGCAGTTCCTGCCTCCCATGGGTTTTCAAAGTATCTCGCCTAGAGACAAGACATGATGGCCTCCAACAGTATGTTGTCTCTTCAAGGGATAGGATTTCTCAACTCTTGAGCCTTTAACTCTACAGCCTTTAAGGGTCAGCCTCTCATTTGAGAAAGCAAAACCTGGCATAGCCCTCTGCAGAGACTGCCAACCTACAGCTGCTAATTTATGAATTACTAATTCATAAATGTAGAGCTTTAGGGAGGTTTCTTTGTCAGAAAAGCAGCGCAGACTTTCTCTGACAAACAGAAGCAGTACAGCAGGGGGTGGTGGCATTACGAGATCCACCCATCTCCCTGGTCTCCAGCACTCATGCATTGTTTTTAAATCTCTTCTCTAGAACAAAGATTCAGAAGCACCACTCAGCTGCCCGCCCTGCTAGCCTTAGGACTCCTGCAGCACTTCATGAACTTTAATCCTCCCCCAACCTATTCACCTTCATCAAATGAACATCAAAGCCTCCCCTGAAGTGTTTGGGAAGGAAAGTTAACATTTACTGTATATTAAATGTGAACTGGATACACCTCAGTTCACCTTTCCTTTCACGTACAAGTCAGAAGGTTGAATCATGCTGGGATGGGACTGACCTACCCAGGTTTTGCTTAATTTATTGAGATCGCTTAGTTATTCTTTTTAAACCAGATTCTTAACAGTCTGGCACACAAGGCTGCAGGGGAGCCTCAATGTTTCCCAAAATCCCCTGAGGCATCTATCTAGCTGTAATTTGAACAAAGATTTGACCTTTCATTACCAGACGCATGTTCTGCGGAGGAAATGCTCCTGTGACAGTTCTGCCCCATCTCATATGGACATTCTCATATAGCTACATTAGGCATTGTGAGGTGCTGAAGAAACTGTAGCATCACAAGGGAGAGAGGACAACACATAATAAAGATGCATTGAAGCAGGCTTCTTTCAGCTGCTGGTACCTTAGATTAAATATGCAGTAGTTCTGGGTTCAGAAAAAATGGACTTTTTCTGAAGCTCAAGCCCCTTTATTCAGAATTAACTCCATGCCTACATACACAACTGAGGTGCCTTCTGCACAGCCAGTCCCTCTGCCAGCAGCTGACTAAGCCTCAAAGATGCAGGGAAACCAGGGAGAAAGAAGCAGGCTGGATTTTTGCCTTATCTACCAGACTTCTCCCCAAGACTGAACACTTTACTTGTACAGAATTAGTTTTACTACAAGTACATTTTTAAAGCCGAGTACAACAAACATTGGTCCCCATCTCTGCAGCAGCAGCTTCTGCTAGGGCAGATGTAAGGGTCATGAAACCAAGGGAGGGAAAAAACCAAATAAAAATCATGATTCCTTACATTCTTGATTCCTTACATGCAGCTTAAGAGACCACATCAGGATATCAAACATTTATAACTGAGCCACACATTTATATTTTTCATGCCAAAGGCAAATAAATCACATTAGACACTGACTCCTTAAACACTTAGGACAGATTATAAGCACAACAAGCTCATCGCTGGCACAACCCCTCAACTTCTAACAGTCAGTTTATTTAAAACCTGCACGCTAGATTTGAGCCTTCTGCACAGTGAGCTCTAGTACGCCAAGCTGCAACCCAAAGTGACTCTTACTACCAGACTATAAACCCCAGAAAATAGGGCTAAGGGTTCATTAGGAACCTGGTGACAGACTCCTAATTATAGTGGTGCTATCAAGCATGATAAAGGCTGGTTGGTTTTATTATAGACTTATCCAAAGACTTGTTAGATGCTGGATTAGCTCATCTTTTCACTCCTGTTGAACTGCCATATGTTTCTTTTTCTCCTTTATGTAGCATTTGGCAGGAGTTATTTTTCAGCGTTTAGAAAAAGAAAACATGTCTGCAGAAACTTCATTTCTGGTTCTTTCTATGCAAAGTTTCTTGTTTTACCTGATAAAGCCTCAGAAATTGCATTTTGATGTCTAAAGCAAAACTGAGTAAGAAAAGGCTGCTATTAAAATATGAAATACGGACACTGTTAGACTGTCCTGGTCACAATACTGTGGAGTAACATTTCAGTTTACTTCAAAGAAACAGATACCTCAGTAAAAAGCTGCCTCTTTCTCCCTTCCCTTCCACATCAATTCTGCCCGATTTCATATCCACTTCAAATATCTGCAAGTAAATCAGAACAAAATGTAGCATTTTACTACCAGGTTTGATTATTTATTCACCGCTACTGTCTACCAGCACTACTACAAAGATCCACATTGCACACAACAAGTCACAGGAATAAAAATAATATTGATGCAACAGCTTTTAAAAAGCCTCTTGTTTGGCAGCTCTAAAACCACTGAATTTCACAAGCTTAGCTAATGCATCACAGCAGAAAGGATGTAGTTGCTTCTTCTAATCCCAGAAATCAGAGAGTTGAGCAGAACTAAGCAGCACCTGTACGGGAACAAACCTGGAAACCAGCTAGCAGCACCTTTGATAGACAGAAAAGAGAGCCCCAAACAGTTCTTTTTCGACTTCTTAGGTTTGGGAGGAAAAATGAAGCAATGGAAGAGCTTCGTAGAGTTAGCCAGAGGAGAGGCCACTCTACAAAACAGGCCTGGGAGGGTAGAAGTGGCACCACCAGCCTCAGTTAAGGAGCAGAATTAGGCACGGACTGAGCATTTTGCTGCCCTGTGCAATTTGAATGAGCTACGCTCAGGGCACTTCTTCCCTTCCTCCCCTGCCTCAGCTTCCTCTTCAAGGAGAGCACTTCTGTCAGGGCAAGCAAGGTATTCTTCCACAGCCAACTTACGTGAAGGACATACTCTCCCAACAAATGAGATGGACTCATCTCCAGATGGAAAGAAACACTGTTTATTTCAGAGGAGAAAAAGAAGGGGCCTTAAAAGGCCCCCAAAAGTGACCTACGGGCAAGATAATGAGAACTAATAGAGCACTCCTGAA
>WEIS01063868.1:18206-48120 GCA_013389965.1 Todus mexicanus
GGAAGGTCACCTGTCACAGCTGCTATTCAGCTCTGCTAAGTGGTTTTATTGATGGGTCATTAAGAGATTCCCATCCACCTTCAGGAATGGTTTTACAAAGCAGATAATAGAAGAAAAGAAAAAGAAAAAAAAAAAAAGAGGAAACACCTTGCACCATGTCTTTTAAACTAAGCCTGTTTGACAGCCTTTTGAGTGATTCTGTTTTACTTTTCTTCCTTAATTTTCTCTGTCTTTGTGGGCTTCTCATGCCAACCAGGGAAGCTGGAGGAAAACTGCCTGTTAAATAGATTGGGACTATAAAAATACTAAATTGCCATAGGTTTAAAGTGTCTTAACTTGATATCATTATGCACTAAGAAGGTGCATAATCAAGGTATGAGTTTTAATTAAATTTTCAAATGTTATTTTTATATTTAAATGCAGTCTTCCTGCAGCCACGCCTCATCTCCAGCTGTAAGCTCATGTGTTTGAATGGCTGAACTCCACAGTTACCCACTTTGCCTGGAAATAAGTAATATAATTGATTTCATGATTCTCTGAGCCCTTTGGTGTAGGCTTTCAGCTGCTCTGCTGTTTGCAGCTGTGGATACATAGCAGATAGACTAATGCTGCCGGTATGCCAACCCAGAGATGCTGAGTCTGCAGATTTTAGGAGCTCTGCGAGACAAGCCATGAGACGCTTCTGCAATTTCCGTGCAAGCAGGCTAATAGAAAACTGAAAGGATAAGGCAATTTTGATGGTTAGACTGTAGCTATTGTAACCAGTGGACCGGCAGCATAGCTAAACGCAGAGACAGATATTCCTTGCTTGGCTAAATGGGCTTAGGTGTGTTCCCTCTTCTTCCCCCTCCAGCCACAGTGGCTGGGGAAGACAGAAACCGAGTCTCCATAGGCATGGATCACACTTTCACCAGCATCTGCAGTAAGACACAGGCAGGAGCAGTACCCAACTTCAACAGTGTCTTTACAGAAAAGCAAAGAATAACTAAAGAGCCATACATTACTGGGCCAAAACCTACAGTGAACAAGAGCAAAAGCAAACCAATTTTGATTGTCTGTAGTTTTCTATGATAACAATCTGATTTCTGCCATTATATCCAGAAAGAAAAAGAAAAAGAAAGAGAAGCCATAGACAAGCACTATTAACAAATTGGATTTTTGTCTTGCATTTTGTACCTTAACACATGACATTTACAAGGAATGCATAAAGCCAGTGGATACTGTGAACAATGTAGGTGCATATACATCTATTATCTATAGGTATCTCTATTACATATGTCTATTACACACACCTTAAAGTTTTCTAAAGCACACTGAAATTGCGGTCCCTATTGTATTCTGCACAATCTAAATATTTCAGCCTCAGGCTCTGCATCACCTGGGCTGTCAAGAGTCACGGGGGAGCCGGACACAGCACGTCCCCAAGCACCCACACGCAGACCCAGGCTCCCAGGGCTGGGTAGGAATTGGCTACCCCGACAGAAGGACCAGACTCACACAGCCTAGAAGGCATTATCTCTTCAGGGAAATTTGCTGCTATGAATTAAAGACCTGCTAGCTGGTGTTAACTGCAATGTTTTGAAGACTTGCACTTCAGCCTGTTTTGGTCAACATTCATAGAAAGAGCACAAGCATCTCTGACAGCGTCTTCCCCCTCTTGCCAAATTCTGCCTCTGAGCTGTTAAAAGAAAAGGTCACCTACACTTAACAGGACTAACAAGTTATTTTCTCAGTCCTCTTTCTTAGAAACAGCTGAGCTGCTCACACTAAATGCTGTTTTTTCTTTTTAAACAATAATAACAGAATATTCAGTAAGAGGCAGACACGAAGTTAAGGAAATCTCAGTGCAAGCTGTTAAAATTTGGCAAACTTGTAAGTGGCTGAAAATAGAGTCTTGTAATGGGAAGTGTCAAACAACCTTGATAATAGGCAGCATTACCAGTCTGCTCCGTAATTCTAAATATGTTTTATTACAGTGTTAAATATGCCTGAGCTCCATTTACCGGTTCCTCCATTGCCAGCCCCGAGAGCAGCTGCTGGCCGATGGCAAATTAACAAGTTGTAGTTTTTCCTGGTGTAGACAAGAGGGTAGTTGTTTCTGGCTTTCAGCAGTCGGAGCAGGTTCATCTCAGCAGTTTTTATAGAGCTGAGCGTGTTGGCATATGGCCATTAACACATTTCTCAGGTGGCTCCCTGCAGTAATGAGGTGGTTTGAACATACAAGAAGTAAGCTCGGGTTAGATTATTCCAGAAGCTGGTGTAGATGCAGACAGCAGGTGATTGTGCAGAAAGTACACATAGTACACACATTCCAGAATTTTTGCTACTTTGGAAAATAAATTAAAACTCAAGCTGACACTCAGGAAGTCCAGGGTTTTTACTGTATCACAAGATAAGGTTTATAAGGCCAGGTCCAGAAGACCTTTCTTCTGCTACAGGGTAAAAAGTGCCCTGCCTGCACATTTCTTTGAGGAGAAACAATACCCATTATGAAGCCAAACCTTGAAGATCATCAATCTTTCTCCTGGCAAAGAGCAGATATTTGACTGCCCAGCCTAAAAGATAGGCAGTTTGTAAGAATTGAGGTATTTCAGCTCCAAAAAGCTCTTCAGGTAAATCATAAGAAGAGGCAACTTTTTAGGGTGCCAGACTTGCATAGCATCACCCAACCTTTCACCACCCAGGGCTGGTCAGTCTTTAAGAAAGGCTCCCAGTTCTGGGATACTCCAAAATATTTCAAAACTATTAAAACTAGAGTCCACATTGTTCTTGTAGGGGGGAAAAAAGCGAGGGGATGCACATGAGACCCTGCCCAGGTTGCACACCCTGGGTAAGCCAGATTTTGGCCTTGACAACAACTTTGGAAGGAAAAAACACCTTGAGTGTGTCAGGAAGTAGCTGCCCAGCACAAGTGGTATACAGGGTAATGCTTCACAAGAGGATGCATCAGGAAAGAATGAAAGATAAGTAGCTGCCTGTCAGTGCTGAGCTGGGTACCCACTGGTGTTTCTCTCAGCCAAGTTGCAGCAGGGAGCTAAGGCAGCTGCTGGCAGAGCCTCATGGTGACACAAACACGGCTATAAACCCTTCTTCTTATCCCCAGTTACCTCATCAGCCATCCCTATGTTTTGTTCTCCCCTTCACAAACCAGCCCCTTGAGGCCAAGGCCAAGGTGTGTTTATGTTTTGGAGCCGTAACACGCAAGCTCCTGGAGGAACCAGGGCTGGGCCACATCATGCAACGTCCCATCTCTACAGCACAAGAGTGGAACTAGAACCTCTCTCTGGCACAAATTTATAAGCATGCATTTCTGAGCATTCAAAGCACCCATACGTAACATTAGAAGATACAGAGAAAGATTCTTCAAGCCACACATAAAAGCAAGAAGAATGCATTCAAGCCAACAGTGCTACTCAGCCTTTCACTCTGCAGATCTTGTGAGGTGCAGTATGAAGCACGAGGGTAGCAGGGGCAGAAGTCACTACAAACACGGGAAGGCACTGCCCTGAAGGCAGCAAGCGTACTGGCACACAGAGATGGAGGCCAGTTTCTAACTACTGGTAGCGTCGGCTCTTTTTTGCCTGGTACGTGCAACAGCTGAAATGCAAAGTGGGCACTGGATGTTTTTCAGAGAGAGATTAAATAATCTTTTGATCTAGAGAACAGAGGGCAGCAGCTTCAGAGGCTGCATGCTCATCCTTTTCTGATGATCAAGTCCCTTTGAGGTATGTCAGAGAGGACATGCTCAAAACACCTCAAGTCTCAGGCTGTTTGGCTAACGTAGATTCCTGAAGTCATGCCTATATTCAGGGAGATTATAATTTTTTTCTTCATCATCTCTTACATCTTACAACCTCTCAGCTTTGATCAACATTTCCCCCACCCAAGGAGCAAAACTCTGTTCATCTCATCCTTTCTGTACACCTTCCAAAAAGCAGGATCCACCACTAACCAATTCATGTGCCACCTGTGACAAAGGACCAGCTGAACACCTCCTCAGATTCAGAGACTCTTCTTGCAGAACCCGCATGGACCATGAACAAAGTGTACTCAGAAAAACATCAGGCCATACAGAACAGATAAGAGTTTAATTCTGAGCCTACCAGGGCCAAGCTGAGAAGCTGCTGAACTCTCAAATGATCCCATATGGAAAAACGAGAAGAAAGGGAGAAACAAATTGCTTTTTGGTGGGAGGTAATGGGGACAAAGAAATAGATACAACTTAGGCTGAAAAAAGTGCCTCTCTTTCCTGCAAGAAGGAAGTGGTAGAAAATAATTAGATTTTTTTCAAGTTTTACCTCCAAGATAACAGAACTGAGACTCACTGGCTTTTTCTCAGGGACCAAGATGCAGCAAGCTGGATTGCTCTTTTAGATTCCAGGTATCACTCTTCCATTTACAGTAGCTGAGGGTTGCCATCTATTTCTTCCACAATTCTAACCTCTACCCTTCAGAAAACAACCGTGCTAGAAAAATAGCCTTATGAGGAAGAGCAGCAAAAAATCGCTGTGCTTCTAAAGGCTCTAACACATATCAAGTGCTGTGGCTGAAGAAGTAGTTACACATTAAGTTTTTTGGGCGGCAAACATGGCTTAAGAAATTCCCACCTATGCTACTGTATCCTTCTTACCTCAGCTGTGCCAATCCTTGTACCCTGTGTTGTTAACTGGCATCTGAGACAAGACGGATCTTACTTTTTACAGAAAAAGTAAAAAATTCTTTATATTTTAACTTAAAATAATAAATAAATCAACTTACTTCAGTTGTCTGTGGCCATGCAGGCACTCAGAGCAATAGAAGCAGAAGGCGACCTCCTTAAGGATGAGCAGGAGAAAGGCACTTAGGGGAAAGGTTAAGATAAAGTTCCATCTGAAGACCACAAACTGATGTGCAGTTTGGAACATGACTGAAACCTGGTACACCTACGTCCTAGTTCTGCCTGTCTTCCTATACACCACAACAGTAAGTACACTGCAGAGTGGTCATTTAAAAAACATCTTGCAGTGGTTCGATATGTGAGTATTCCTGGTAACTATGTCAGTCAAAGCTAAAAATAAAATGTAAGTATTAGTCACATGACCATTGTCCAAAAGTCAGGACAACTCATTGCAGGAAGTTTCTCTGAGAAGAAAGGACAATGGTAATTATACCCAACAATTCCTGAAATTACCAGTGTTAGTTGTACTGTTTTCTTACATAATTTTCTCTCCTACAATAAGATATGTTTTTTATATATTTTTATATATGTATGTATACCTTGGCCTCTCAATATTGATTAGGATTTTTCCTTGCAAACTACTGTTTACTCCAAAGGAAAACAAACCCTCATTGGTGGAGAAGCTCCTCGTTCACGCAGGAAGGTGTAAGAAAAAAATTATTGTTTTGCATGCAAGCAGGAGAAATAACTACTCTGTCCCTATTCTCTCACTAAAGCAGCACACTACAAACTGAGAGTGCTCTTGTTTATAAGATGTCCATCATGGATTCTTAAAAATATGCACGTTGCTATGGAATGTTTTCTGTTTGAAATGTGGGAAGATTTGGTGGTCTAAGTGGGAGACAGAGGGACATATTCCAGTCCTCTGACTGTTTTAGGGAAGGGTCCAGCTACAGCTCCATTAAGAAACTGGACTGAACAAGGCAGTGAAACAAAGAGCTGCAGCAAAACCTTGATGGAGTGTACCACGAAATCCAAGCTGGTTTGCTGCCTGAGAAGGGAAACAAACAGTAGCAGCACATGCAGCAGCTCCCTCATCTCCTCTATCCTGGGGAGAGCACGGCCACTTCCTGGCTCCTTCCATCCCTCCCCAAATCGCAAACTCCCTTCCCCACTTGCAATCTCCCTTTCCACTGCTTTGGCAAGGGCTCCTCTTTCTTTTTCAATTCTTTGCCCCTGCTCCAAGTTGCCAAGCCTGTAAGCAAACCAGAAAAGAGCTGAACGTGTCTGCAGCAGGGAGTGGGGGTCAGGGAGATCCTGTGGTGAGTTAATAGACCTCAAGTCTTTCAAGAACCACCTTTCTGTTACTGTTGGAAAAATCATTAGTATGTGTATATATATATGGGTACCTCATTTCCTTAGCTAACTTTCTACTCCATTTCTCTCTCCTCTCCAGCATACACATCCTTAAGTGAAATAAACAGCCACCAGCAGTGCAAGAACATAAAGAGTCAACTAGAATAGGAAGTGGAATAGCAAAGTTAATATGCAAAAGCAAAATATCACAGAGCCAACTGTAATAGCACGACTATTCAGGTTTCTTAATGGCCAGCTGAAATCTGTTTCAAGATAAAAGGCAACCACCAAGACCAAGTGATGCTAAGAGATGGAAGAAAGAGCTTCAAAGAACTCTCTTCACAGATATCTCTCAATACGGTAGGATATTACCTTTCAATTAAGTTAAATCAAACCACATCTGTGAGATTAGACTATGGTTAAATTGCAGGTAGCTGTAGCAGCAAAATTTGCCACCCTGACTGTGACTAGGCCACTGTTATATGCTCATCAGTCATCTTTCAGAAAAATGCAGATGCAAGCATTCCCAAAAAGCTGCCATTAGCACAGTGTGTGCTGCTGGGCACACCTGGCTCAGGTGCCCTGAGTGGCTTCCCACTCACTAGTCTTCTGCTGAAAAATCTGAGGCTTTAAAGTATACTGAAAGTGAGCCTCTATCACCCCCTCACCCTACCACAGCAGTATTTTGCCTGAGCTTTTAAAGTCAGCAAGTACAATTTCCTGAGCAAGTTACAGAAGTTACGCAGGATTTGTTAAAGTTAAAATGCTGAAGATCTGTCAGATCGAACCTTTTGCTCCCATGAGTTTTAGAAGTGTGGGCCAAGAAGCCACCCTGGTTGAAGACCGGTTAAACAATACATCTTAAGAACATTTTAGATGACAAAGAATGAAGTATTTCAGCAATATTTAGGAACCACGAATAAGGTCATTGTGGCAACTGTAGGCCATTTAAGCCAACATTTCTAACAACAAGTTTAACTCAAGCAACAGAATCTAAATGTTCATAGAAAATGAAGACCACACAGAATTAAGGTTCAGAATCCTCAGTAAAATAGCCAGTATAGCTTTATGAAAATCAGAACTATAACCGTACCCAGAGAATATCCCCAGCCTGATAAGTTTGGTTAATAAAGGCACATGGTGTCTTTCAGTGCTAAGCATGTATTATTAGCCTCTTATAACTAAAGAGTTTTAGTGAAAAACAGATGCCACATAAGTCAACAAAGCTGATTAAACAGTTCATCATTCTCAACCATTGGCATTCAGTCCTGGGTACATCAGCTCCCCTAGTTCTTATGGGAATCAAAACCTGAAGCAAAAGTCTTCCAGGAATGTGGAACTCCTATTTAAGAAAGTCAGGGCTATTATAAATTCACCGTTCCACCAGTTTTCATGTGACCCGCACAAAAGGACAAGTCAAGCTCAAAGGTGTGATCCCATGGACCACACAGTACAATAGACTCAATTCAACAGCAGCATTATTACTGTAACCAAACATGATAACACAAAAAGTAGACCCAAAACTAAGGTCACAGTGTTAGAATGTAATTTGGAAGACACTAATGTAAAAGAACATTAAGGGTCACGGTGGTTTGCCCACTAGCACAATCGCTCCAGGGAAGCGGAGAGAGAGCAAATGTGATACTCCAACACACAGAGCATCAAAGTACCATGTTTAAATTGTGAGACATAATCACATCATTTAGCATTGGTCTTCCTAAAACCTATGTGCTCCTGACATCGACTACTTGCATCTAATGTCGTTAAATCGGTAAGAGCTCAGATGAAAGCAACAGGCTCTATTTAAGAACCGGACTTAAAGACAGATACTATAGCCAATCCATTTAATTTATCTGAGAGAAGGTAAAGAGAGGATGATAAAGAAGTGATGATCATTGTCTGTAAGTGTCAGCTTATAGGTGATAAGTCTTTTTCTTAGAGCTGATTTGATCAGAGAATACCAGTCCACTGGATTGAAGCTGTTCTTAGGAGCTTGGCAGATTTTATAAGATTGATAGGAAATTTCTCAGGTACCTGATGTTTTAAGCTATTCTGGCAGCCATTAAACCAGGGGATCTCCACGTACATTATCTCTGATTTGTCTAAATTGGAACAGAACTTCCAAGTTCTGTCTTTCAACTCCCAAACAAGAAACTAAACCACCAGCTCCCCTGCTCTCTCCCACCTACTAGAGCCGTTTCTCTTCACATACAAAAATGCCTTTTGGGTCAGGGGAAGGAAAAAAAGAGAAAGGACAGACTGATGGTATGGACTAGTGTTCCATGCCCAGTTACCCAGCTCAGGTTGAGGGTACTCCCCAAGTCCAGGCATCCCCACACCTCACAGATGAAAGCCTTGAAGAAAGGCCACTGGCTACTCAAGAGTCAACTTTCACAGAAAAAAACAAAACAAAACAAAACAACAAGGCAAATCAGCCTCTTGGGCTCACCTGCATCTGAACTGAGGAGAGAATCCGAAGTGCTTTATTCAACTCAAAATTAATTACTACAGACCATTTGATTTTTCTTGTTTCTTTCCAGTCAGCCTCTCACCGTTTGGTCAGGGATCAACTGCTTCCATAGGTCCCCTCTGACCTTTAAAGCAATGAGTGCAGGAGCTCATTTCCATTGAGACATGACCCAGCCTCTTCCAGAGGCAATGCAAGAACCCCCTTTTCGGACCAACAGCCTTTGCTGCTTTGACCTTTCTTCCCTTGCAACACTTACTCATATCCAAGACACACCAGGAAGACTGAAAATGTGACTTTAGCTCAGGACTAATTGAGAAGCCTTCAGAAACCATTCTGCAGATATAGCAGCAACCAAGTAATATACTGCAACTAACTCCTTTAAAGTTGTATCTTAAGCGTTGAGCTTGTTCGTTACCGGAATACGGCACAGAATTTTTAATTATACTGCTACTATGAAGTGGTAATGAGCATTAGCTGATGACTCAGAATAATAATTACTAGGTGGTGCTATCATGAAGGTACAATTTTAGAAGCCAACCAGGTGCTACTTTCCTGAATGATTCAAAAATCACAAGGAGCCAATCCTCCAGCTAATTGCACACGGAAGCTCTCTGCGCATCTGAAATGCCTTTTTCAAATGTCCAAAGGTGGCAGAGAAGGGAGTTTTGCCTTAATACTGCTAAACTGATTGGTTGTCAGTGTTCAGAAATGATTTGCCAAGCACAAGATTTGGCTTTTTCATGATGTGTCAAGCATCTGTCTATTAGAAAGATTAGGTGGCCTTTTCTTGGAGAAAGAGACATTTCAGGCTTGCTTCCACCTGAACCTCCCACAGCCCCCATTTCAGAGTGTCAGTCATTTTATATCAGTAGCAGCAGCAGTAGCAGTAAATGCCTACTTGCAATTACAGCATAAAGGTTTCTACATTATAGGTGCTGTAATAAATAAACAAACATAAACACAAATACATTAAAATAAAACCACGTTTTTTAAAGGGCTCTTTTTTTAGTAGGGGAGTATGTGTTCAAAACCAGTAAGGAACCCTAGAAAATTGTGCAGAACATTCCTGTAGCACTGAGTTTTGGTAACTTGTTGGAAAATGCCTGTCATAAAAGACTTCTCATTCCCCCCAGATCATTCTCCAGGTCACTCCACTGCATCGCAAATTGAATCATGAGAAGGTTTCAATGCCTCAGTTCCTATTAAAAAGCCAGCTGACTGGGAATATATCTATCACATTTGTACTACAGAGTATTTCAGCATGAGACTGTTTGTGACAGCAATTTAAAAGTACTGAATCTCCCAACTCCCTTCTCCCTTGGGTGCTTCAGTAGATCTTTTTCAATCACACTTGAAATAGCTGTATGATGAAGTTACATGAGCTTTGCTATGAGAACAATAGATAGCAGATTAAGTGTGGGGTTTTTTATAAAAACTCCAACCTTTCCTTTTGCATATTATATCTTCAGTCCTTCCCCACATCACTGCTATTTAAACAATTCAATTAAAATTTGGGATGATAGCACGCTCTTAATTTCCTTCTTGATTAACTGCTGTACAGAATGAGGCTGAGCGGGAAATCCCTCCCCCACAATACAGCTGACAATCTTTTTAAAGAGGTTTGCAGAGAGTTATCAACAGAAGCAAGAAACAACAAAATCCTGGGTGTATTGGGCCACCAGTCATGCTGCGGGCTGGCAGAGGAATCCCGCCTTCCACGACAGGCGTGCCTGCAGTGACTAATGCCTTCACATACTGCAGCCCAGGATCACGCTCACCCCACAGTTATGTCACTCTGAAAGCATCTGGTGGTAATTTAGAAATCCAAACATAAAAAACAGACAGGTGTGTACTTTGCAGGTCTCCTATACAGAAAAGCTGCACTGCAATCAAAGGTAAAAAAAAAATAAAATATTGACATTCACCCTTTTTAACTGGGGAGTCTACCTGTTTACTACTGTGTCTAGAACACCAGAAAAAGATGAATTATCCCCTGCTTCATCTGGCAGTAGTGCAACACAGAAGAGATGTTTGCACCAGTAGATAGATGAGCTTCATTATTTTGGAAGTAGTCTCTTGCACAGAGAAGCTGTACCAATTTAAGACCCTTATTCATTATCTCTGCAAGCAATCTCCACAATCAGATATATGTCATGGATGACATACGCCAAACTAGCCTGCACCAAGTGCAAGGCAAATTTCTCTCAGACCTTCTCCAGCTCCTTCACACGCACACTGACTCGGAGCTCCTCGGTGGGCTTCTCAACTAACTTACACCACCGAACTTGCGTCTCAGCGCTCAGCTCGGGAACCCCCAGCACAGACCTGTGGAACTATTTATTATTGCATCTAGTCTAAAGATAGCAACTTTCTATGAAATTAATCACATTTTATTCTCTCGGGCACCAGTGGAATATACTGAAGTGTACTCAATGTAGGGTGTAATTCAGGAATCGTAATTACATTAATTAAAGGTATTTAAATGTTAATCTGTAACAACGTTTGTCCCTTACTTCAGCAGGATTAGTTTCCATTGCCTCAAGGCCTTCAGCCCCTCATCAGATAATGCCACCTCTGTTAGGAGGCTGGAAGCAAAAGACGGTGACACTAGTAAACCTGCGCACTTAGCCTGGAGCCCCTCTGTATTCCCTTGATCATCCACAGCCACTCCTCGCCATCCATTGCTGGATGAACTCAAGACCCATTTGAAAGCCAGCCCAACATACCCACTGTGATTGTTTCAAGCCATTCTGAACTAAGGTCTATGATTCCCACCCACTTCGATGCACAGCTTTTCTTGTTGTTTAGAAACCTGTGACAGATGAAGCATCCTCTAGCCCAACACATTTCCCTGAGAACAGACTTCATCTCACTTTTGGCAGAGCAGCCCAAACTAGTCATGAGGTTATTTCTATTTTCAAGAATGAGCCCTCCTGCAGGCGATTCAGCTCCCCTAGTTTAGGTGATTATCTCAGGTTTGCATGAATCACCTCAGCCTCTCCTTCACTCCCTCCCCTGGTGATAGAGGTTGCCTTAAATAACCCTACAGAGATAGAAGTTAGGTGTCTTGTCGAGGACACTCAGGGAAAATTAGCCACATTTTCACAGCAGCCAGCACCAGCTGACATTGAAGATCATTCATTTTGCATCCCAAGCACCCTCCCAGATTGCTAAGAAAATCGGTTTCAGGACTTTCTAAATTGGAAGCTGCATCAAGGCTTAAAAGTTACCAAAGGCCTTTTTTTTTTCTTTTTTTTTTTTTCTTTTTTTTTTTTTTAATGTATGTGCCTAATCTCTTCTTCATATCACTAGCAACCAAAAGCTTCCTGCAGCAATTCCATGACTTAGCTTTGCCCTGAACAGGAGAATGGGCAGAAGAGGGAGTTGGACTTAATTTTCATTTAAGCCCACTGTCTGATAATGCTATTGTGCCTAACCTGTACTTTCAAATTACATACATTTTCCCTCTCACACCTTTTATTTTTTCCCCTCCCAACTGAAGTCTTTCTTGTAAGGAAAGTTGCCCCAACCTTTTTCACTCCAAGAGCCCCTTTTCTATTCCTGTTTCTGTTTTCAGGTGGGATGAACTCTTCACAGTATCTAAAATAAAAATGTTTATGGATCTAGAGGATCACAGGAACAACTCTGATTTTGTTCTCTACTCCTCTCCTGGTATTTCTTATTGTTCTATTTACCTTAGTGAGCAACACTTCACACAAATTGATATTTGCAAGGAATTATCCACTGTATCTCCAACAGGGGGTTGGGGGATTTTTTACCCCCCTGAGCAAGAAAAGGATTATTTCCTTCCTCCCTCCATGCATTATTTTGCATCCATTGACACTGAATTTCATTTGACCGTATTTCCAGCTCTGTGTTGAAAGAGTCTCTGCAAGTTGTTTCCAGCAGCTTCAGGTCAGATTACTGTAAATAATTTTGCTATCCTCTACAAGTTCTGTCAACTACTTAAAATCACATTATTGATGAGTATGTTGAACAGCTCTAACAACAGATCTTTGAAGGACTTCATCCCAGCAATAACTGCTATAGAAGAGGGACTCTAATCAGGTATTCCAGTTCTTTGTTTCTTATTTAGCAATTTGTGGGAGGACTTTTTCCTTTATTCCTTGATAAGTGTGGTTCCAACATATTTCTGAGAAATATAGCTTGTACTTTTATTTTCAAAGAGTTTTTGACAAGGTATCAGCTAGATCTGCTGTATCCATATAGCAGCTTCCTTCAAAGACTTCCATAGATTCAAGAGAAACAAATTCCCCTTACAGAAGACATGCTGTCTCCTCTCTGGTGCATTAGATTTCTCTTATCTCCTACTTCTATCCCTATTCTGATTTCTACCGAACTACCTAATACAGGACTCAGATTTACTGATAGTCTCCACAGATGACCCCTGAAGCCCCTGCTAGATTGGTACATTATTGGTTTACTTAAGCAGATGGCAAACCAGGAGCAATTTCTTATTTTCATTCCTTTAGAGCTCTTACATGAGCAGCATGAAGCTCCACTGCCTTGATACCAGAATATTTTATCCTTTTTTCTTTTGGGTGAAAGGCCTTTTAGAACTGACATTTCAAACAGAGCCAGGTGACTATCAAAGAGACATGTCTCATCCAGTGAAGGCAAGTCCCTGCGATCCAGCTACCTTGAAGATACCAACAGTGGTTATAGCAAAGCTAATGATCTGTAGCCTAAGAGGAGCAAAGGCATGAGAAAGGAGGGAGTACAAGGTAAAAGGATAAAGGATGAGTCATGCTATTTAAAATAACTGACATCTGAGCTTCTCATCATTGTGGCACCTAGCAACACGCCATGTCCTCAGCCCACTCAAACTGGAGGATACGGGTGTAGGCAGGAGCTCTGTTATGAACCTATTGCATAAAGTTGCCACCCTTAGCGCCCTAGGACAGGACAGCCTTGTGTACTAAGCCAGCCTGCAGTAACACCTCGGTCAACCTTGGATGACGCATCATTTCTCAGATACAGCAGGGACTTCTAACACTGGGGATCTCACACCACCTTAACAAGGAAGGGAGGGATAAAAAGTGCTTCCGTTAAGTCCAGTAAACCTGGATCTATCCTGCACTTAGGGTGGTGCCAAATGTAGCTTAGGCCCATCAGAAAACAATGAAGGAAGTGATCAGAGCGTGTTTTGAGTACATTATCACTATTGTCTTTGGTGAATGGTACTGTGGTTTGCAGTAGTTATGCCAACCCCAAACACTTCCAGAGCAATGCAGATGACTCTCTTCCAATGAACAACAAACAAAGAAACATAAAGCCAAATACACATGGAGCATCCCCTTCCCATCCCTATATAGCTTAATTATTCCTTGATTTTTGAGCAGCTATGCACCTTTATTGTTTTTCTTTGTCTTTTGCTACAGCTTTTGATATGTAGGAATTTAACTGAAAGATGGAATTATTTCTAATGCAATTCTGAGAATCTCCGCTTAAACAAAAAGTATGTCATGAAATACTGCAAGATTGATGGCAGAAATTAGACTTCAGACCATGCTTAAGTGATGTGGCAACACTGAAAGTTTAGCATGTCCATTCGGAGACAGATAATTACATAGGCTTGCAGCTTTCAACCACGTCACTTCATAAATGCACTTGCCAAAGCATTACTCAACATCATGCCAGTCCAAAAAGTCCAGGATTTCCAAGGTTGGATTGGTTTTACAGTCTCTCTCAGAAAACATAATTCAAGGAACACTAAGTATGTAGACTTATTTATTTATTAACAAAAGGTCCAACCAGAATATAGTGCTGCAATTCCTTGCAATAATTTCAACACAATCAACATAAAACTTAAGTACTGAAGTTATAAACCCATACTTAGAATAACATCCAAAAAGCTAGGAAAATTGTTACTACACTCAAAGGATTGTTAATTCTTCTATCTTGAAGAAAAAAGAAAAAAAAACCCCACAAACAAACCAAAACCAAAACAACAGATTTAAGAAGCTAAATTGATAGCACATAACACAAATATATGGATTTTTAAAGAACCTGTGTGAATTCTCCAAACTCATTTTGGTAAGGGACAGGCCTTCACCAGAAAGGTGCTATAACAATATCCCAAAAATGGCAGCAGAACAGAGGTTTTCCTTTCTCCCTTGAACACAGCTTGCTACTTTTCACACACAGAGACGAGCAGGAAATACTCCTTCTCCTTACAAAAAGCCTACCTGCAATTTTCCTCTTCAGCTTCATATAGTCATTGGAGACAAAACAGATTACCCCGTGAATGAACAAGCAAACTAGCTATCAGTCAGACCAGGCAATCTCGATACAAATAGAGGAAGCTTACTGCAAAAAAACAGTTTGACATGCTGACAGAAATCACTCTTGTCAAGTTGTATCGATACGCAATGACACGCAGCCTACTTCGGGTGCTTTAGTTCCCTAAACTTCGGGGTTTTTTCTCGTGACTGCAAATGCTGAATGACATTTTTCTTAGGTCCCCAGTACGGGGTGGTTGGGGTTTTTTTGGTATGATTCATAATCAGCTGCTTTGAAATCTAATTTTTTTCCCCCATGACTTAAGTGAATGTGTCATTGTCACTTGGGAACAAGCAACAAAAAGCATGAACAGGAGCATGTTCAGCACAGTGAGCAAGGCCAAATATTTTTGGATCTCTGTCTTCCAGCACTACTAGAATAATTTCAAAGTTTCTCCCCTAAACCTCACTTTTTGCTGCAAACTCCTACCCCTCACTGAGAATTCAGAAGTTGCTGTGCCAACTCAGCCTTTCATTTTAATTAAATCTAAAAATCGGGAGTTATTTAACATTATTTTATACTGCTTAGAGCCAGTAATTGGACTCCATGTGCCTCTTCTCTTTGCAGCCAAGGGCATACTTCTGGCAGGTTCACACAGTTTTTGCTCACAAGCATTGAGCACACATATCCTCCAAGCCAATTGGGACACAGCTAACAGATGCTCGGAGAGGATGTTATGGGTGGTTTTTATAAGGGCTAGGCTCTCTTTGGCTGTTGGACAGGATTCCTCACTGAGGTGAGCCAGGAAAAACTAATACATAAGTAGAAGGTCTTTAGCAAGACAGTAACGACGCAGCTAAGCTCATTTCTTCTCCAGGGCTATGATAAGCCCAGCTCCACTGGAGGGAAAAATGAGGTGCCTGGAGAGGAACCCAGGCCCAGGTACTACAGGTCTCATTTGGAGTACAAGCACCTACAGCTCTGACCCTTCCCCAGTGCCACCACGGCACAACCATTTCTGTGGATCTCGTGACTACGCTATGTGAGAAGACTCACTAGATTTGCAGACATGGTCCGATCTTGATCCCTTTCTTTTGGATCAGGAACAAGATTAGAGCAACTTAGCTAAGAAGTGTGAACAAGGTGGACAAAGAACACCCAGCTCAGCAGTGCTGTCACTGTGCAGTCTCCCTCCATAGGCAAACACCCCTGGCTCCCTGTCAGGCTGGGCAGGCTCTGTGGGTACGGCAGACGGGGCTGTGTTGCAGTCCTGCACCAAGGAGCTGGATGGAGTAAAAGTCTCTCCAGCTCCAGAGAAGGTCCCTCGGACTCTGTTTTACCAGCTTAAGCAAGCAGGTAGCAATCTAGGAGAAGGGTGGGAGGTGCAGCAAACACCTGGGGAAGGATGCCACTGCACCTTGCCAATCCTCCGGCGGCAAAGCTGGTTTGGGAGCTGCCTCCTTCTGCTTGCCACCACCCCCATGCCTCCATGCTTGCACAGGAGGGCTACACCACACCTTTATTCTGTGCCAGTTCAGCCGCTTGCCTAACTGCAGAGAAGCTGGGTGTGCATTCACACGTGGAGTTTAAAAATAAAACCTCCAAAGGAGCACCGTGTTCTTTAAAAAAACCCAAACAAATCGCCCCCAAATCAAAACATCTCACAGGTCTGGCACAAAGCACAACCACGCCAGAGGCTGAATCAGCTTGAGGAGGAAGCAGCACCCACCAGCTGCAGAATAAAGAGGGAGACAGGCACAAGGAACTGGAGGCAGGATGAAAACCACTTGACTCCACCCTGCCCCAAAAAGAAAGGGGAACAGTACTCAGCCTGACAGCTGCTTTTTGCAGACAAAAGACAACTACAAGCATATTAAAGTTTCTGGGAGGTAACTTCACCGACTTGATGAACGCTTCCTCATAACGCATGTGCTCTGCAAGCAGCAAGCCCTCCTCGCTGCCCACCTGCAGCCTCACAGTGCCTGAGCTACCCAGACACTGGGCCACACGGGCTGCAAAGCAGTCCAGGCCCCAGCGATAGCAACCAGCTCAGGTTCAAAAGCAGCAAATAAGGTGTTCTGTTATTTATTTTTCATTTTTTAAGCATTTGTATTTGAATTGCTCTACCTTCTCAAGTTAATCCTAAGAACAAGGAGATTATTAATCTTTTAAGAAAATGCTGACATTCCCTCAATCATTTGACTCCAGAAGCTGGGGATTTAAACTGAGGATAAATTTATTTTCAAGACTAGTGATAAAAAGGTACAAATCAGCAAAAACCTACAAGATAAACACACATCTCTCCCTCCAAAGGCTCCCCCTCACAACCATCAAGCAAGACTTGCAAACGCTGCCACATGTCTCCCTGTGTCTCCACACCTCACTCACATCAGCTTCCTTCAGCCCCTCAGTGACAGCCAGTTAAGGTGCTCCTTAATCTCGTATCTCTGCTGCTCAAAGCCTGCCGCTAGAAAACTCATATCCATCAGTGGTGCAAAGTCAAGTTGGAAGCCAGTAACTAGTGACGTACCCAAAGGATCAATGCTGGGTTCAGTCCTTTTCAACATCTTCATCAATGATCTGGATGATAGGGCAGAGTGTAGCCTCGGCAAGTTTGCCAATGACAAAACTGAGAGGAGTGGCTGACATGCCAGAGGGTCATGCTGCCATCCAGAGGGACCTTGACTAGCTGGAGAAATAGGCCAACAGGAACCTCATGAAGTTGAAGAAGTACAAAGTCTTATACCAGGGGAGGAACAACTCCAGGTATCAGTATATGCTGAGGGCCACCCAGCTGGGAAGCAGCTTGGCATAAAAGGAGCTAGGCGTATTGGTGGACACCAAGTTCAACACGAGTCAGTAATGTGCCCTTGCTGCAAAGAAGGCCTATGGTGTCCTGGGCTGCATTAGACAAAGTGTTGCCAGTACATTGAGAGAGGTGAGGCCACAACCGGAATACTGTGTCCAGTTCTGGGTTCTCCAGTACAGAAGAGACATGGACATACTGGAGAGAGTTCAACAAAGAACCACAAGTACAATTAAGGGACTGGAGCATCTCTTATATGAGGAAAGGCTGAGAGAGTTGGGACTGTTCAGCCTGGAGAAAACAAGGCTCAGGAAGGATCTTGTCAATGTTTATAAATACCTGAAGGGAGAATGCAGAGGATGGAGCCAGGCTCTTTTCAGAGGTGCCCAGCGACAGACAACGGGCACAAACCAAAACACAGGAAGATCCCTCTGAACACCAGGAGACAGTTTTTCACTGTGAGGATGACTGAACACTGGCACAGGTTGCCCAGAAAAGTTGCACTCTCCAATCATGGAAATATTAAATATCTGTCTAGACATGGTCCTGGACAACTGGCTTTAGGAGGCCCTACTTGAGCAGGAAAGTTGGATGAGATGACCTCACTCAGCATTCACCCTTATATATTTATTCCTATTAAAGAAAAAGTTAAAAGTAATATCTAAAGATATCCTTTTACCATCTCTTCAGGAAAGCACCACTTTGCTAGCTTGACAAAAGTCTGTGTACAGCCTGAATTGGTGAAGAGTTGAATTGTTGTATGGACACTCACAGGTAAGGAGGTTGGAAGAGATCAAAACACATGAATGTGTAGTATAGACTACAGAACCAGCTTTCAAACACGTCCCAAAACCACTTAATGCCTGCCAGAGCATCTTGGAGCTAATCATTACTGGAGGTCCTAGGAGACCCTTCCTTGTGGGAAGCTGAGCTTCTGAGCCCTGGCCTACATCCAACCCCATCCCATGACCATGCTCCCAAGGCGAACAGCAACAACACCAAATGCTGAACTTGCTCCACCAGCACAAGGAACTCTGCCTGTGCTGAAAAAGAAAGACGTTAGGTAAGACCCATCACCCACCTCCATGCACTGCTAGCCATTTTTCTCCACCATCTTTTTATTTGCAGCTTGTCTGTGTCTAAAGGCAGAGTAAACATCTGCTCTGAGCAGAAATGAAAATCAGAGAGCTATAAACTTCCTAAACATCTCTCCTGCCAACACCTGTCATTTGTTTCTGCATTTCCTACTTGCTCTGTTTTCATTTAAGGTATTATATGACTCAGACAAGGCCTCAACAGCTTCAAAAGAATTCCTGTGTCTGACTGCTTCAGCTTTATTAAAAGTAACTGAGCCATTGATCATCATCAGAAGAGGTAGTCTCAAGAGAAACGATATCATTTGTAAACAAATGATCCTGTGAACACAAACACTCCACCAGCTGTGGATAACAGGGAAGCAAGTACGTGGTCAGGGAGGTGAGAAGCTCCCCTAGCACATCAGCAGATCATCTTAGGGATAACAAAGAGAGTTGCACATTTATGAGCAGCCCGGCTAACAAGAACATGCTCTTCCGAAGACACATCAAGGGGAAGTCATTTTCTTTTGCTGTTGTGAAGTCTCTAACGGCAATTTCACGCCACTGTCTTAGAAGGCAAGCAAGCACAACTGCTCATCCCTAATACGACTGATTCCCTACATTCAGAGAGAGTGTTTTTCTCAGCTGACAGTTTCCATACGTGCCCTCGCATGCTGCATTTCATGGCTGACCAAAGTGTGAAGGCTAGGAAGGGAATGCATGACTGCATGGCAACACCTGTGGAAAATCAAGCTATTTTCCTTCCCTTACCTCCAGCTAGCTACAAACAGGCTCAGCCTGTCTAGGACGTGAAACCTGCTTCGACAGAAACAAATTGATGAAGATCAGCACCATGGATTAGAGCACATAAAGAGTGAAAGATGCTATATAAAAGTCCATTGAAGCATCTGTCAGGTACAATCATTCATTTTTCAAGTGTAGCAGACCAAATATCCATAAAAATAGGTAGGAAGACTTTAAAATAAATGCCTTCATATGAAAGATCAATGTTTCATATTGGAAAATTTAATGGACAACTCCTGACAAACATTTAACTTGAATACAGGGCAGGCTCAACAGCTGCTGCTGCTGCAATGGAATGGCTATTGTACAACTCTGTTTTTTGGAAGGAAAAGGATGCCAAAATCTGCACCAGATGCCCTGCATTCCCCAACTGAGGATATGTTTAGCATATTCAGTTTAACACCACACAAATCATATGGAAGCCACCGAGAATCCACAGAGGTTTGTCAAACAGAAAGTTGGCATCTAACCAAGAATAGCCCCAGCAGAGCAGATACAGCCAAGGTCCTTCTGGTCTAAAGCCAGAACTCTCAGTACCTAGAAATAATAACTTGGTAAGACAGTGTCCCTGAATCAGCTAGGGCAAGTGCCTGCCATTCCAGGAAAACCTCTTGGGAAAATTCTGCTTAAAGAAATCATTGTGCATGGAGGGTGGGGGNTGAAACCAACCTCTTGGTACTCTGTACTCACTGCTGGTTGAATACATCATGTGATCCAAAACGTGTCCTCTAGCCACCAAAAAGCCCAGCTGAGTTGATGCTGTGAGGTGAAATTCAGCTTCCTTTATGTTCATCCAGCGTATGCGTATCAACAGCTTACTTGCTTTGGGGGTTAAGGGTGTTCATCAGTGTGTAAAGGTGCTGAGGAAAAGAAATGGCAGCACTGCCATGTGGTTCTTCAAAAGAAATGCTGTAGCAGTCGGCAAATTCAGGGCTCATCTAAACTCTAGCAGCTTCTCTAGGCACTCTAGAGTTTCCTTTGAAGTATGTATCTATGAGCACATATGGTCCTGGAGCATATCCACACACATTCACCAGAAGGGAATGAGAGTGGGTGGAATACATAAGACTACCCCTAAGAAAGGGAGGAGGAAGAAGAGAGAATAAAAATCCTGGCATAAACAAACAGCTGCTATTTCTAGTCCTTCTGGTTGAACTCCCCCTCCAGCCCGTTGCCACTAGGCAAGATGGCTTGTTCAACTTAAGAGACAACTGGAGAAATAAAAGTGTAAGACCACACACTTTTACAACCCAATTATGACCACTTACAAACATACTGTAAATCTATTCCCTTCTTAACACACCAGAAACAGCCAGTAAATGCATTTGCTCAGTGTATACCCAATGTAGCTTGATATTCTCTGTGTAGCACATGAGCAAGCACATCCAAGCAATAAAAAAAATTAAGTAAACCATGTCTGGATTAGACTCAGTCCACAATACGAAGGAGAAAAAGAATAATTACTGACAGTGGCTTGATTAAGCTTAGAAAAGCTTAACAGAAAAGGATTTTTCCATAATTGCCATCTCTAACCTTTTATCCAAGCTCAGTGGGTACATTACCTAAGTCAGCAGGAAGTTTAGCCTCTCCACACAAAATTAGTAACATTTATGGGTTGACCCATCGTCCACAGCCTTCTCAAGGCTTTTTAGAACAAGAACAATGAAGATGTTTCTGTCCTTCTATCAGGAAATGGTCCACACCACACTTAGCTACTTAAACAAAACACCTCCCATCCCCACCTTTAGGAGGCAACAGTCCCTGAAGATCGAGCCTCCCTTTTACACATTCTCAGAAGTAAATTAACCTTATGTACTAATTACAGGCATAAAAGCAATCTTCTCAAGAGCAGTGCATCCCATCTGTTGACTTCCCAGTACTTTTGCAGGGTGGCAGCTCCTGCACCATCAGGGTATCTTTTTTTGCCCAGCCACCCCAAGGAGCACCCTGTGCCCCAAATGGTGAGCTTCCCTGCTGACCTTCGTACAGCTACCCACTGTGTTTGCACACATGTGCCAGCCCTTACATCTCTCCATCCCATCCATCCACAGAACAGAGCTCACCAATGTTGAAAGGATGCATTTCAAATTCAAGTACCTGTATGATTGCTATGGAGTGAACCTGCACACCAAGCAAGAGCTTTCAGTCTGACTTTGTATTCAGGTATATGGAGAACAAGATAAACTAGTTTAACTAATGCTGAAGCTGTTTCACACCAGAAAGGACCAAAACAGACACAAAAAGTTAAAATATATTTCTTAAGAGATGCTGTTCTTCTGTTTTCAGATGGAAAGCATGAAATATTTGAGTCTCTTTGATAAAACTCTAGGCAAAGACCAAAGGGAGCAAAACCAGGTCAGCACCCTGACTTAATAAAATTGTGTTGAAAACCATTAACGGGAATACAGCACATATGCTTTATAAGGTAGTGCTCTCTTTGGTGGCATAGACCAAGAGGAGAACAAGAAAAATCAAGAAGAGGATAAGCAAGGCTGGCTGGGAATTGATTGTCGCCTCTGAAATTTTAGTGGAACAGTTGGAGTAAGAAGCTGACTGCAGCTGAACTGAAAAATCACTATGTGTAGCTAGATTACTCATCTACTGTTAAGCCAAATTAAAGTGTTCTTCCCACAGGCAAAGCTGAAGATTTCAAAAAAGCCATAAATTATAACTCAGGAAAGTTTAGAAAAAAGCTCTGCAAAACCCAAATGAATTTTGTACTTACTGGGCAGGAAAACAAAGGGCAGATGAAAGTTTATGTTGCTTGGTACAACAACAAATACTACACAGCGCACAGGACGTGACTGAGCCAAGAAGCTGCTGAGCTGCATTACAAGAAGGGTTCACCTTATGTCCCAGCTACAAACAACATCCCTTGCTCTGCAAATCACCCTTTCAAGCTGTTGCACAGAGGCAGAAAAAAAGATGAAGATTTTCAGCAACCCAGACCCTTATTGTAGCTAACATTAGGAAGCACTGTCAATACAAGTTTGGCTGGGCTATTCTCCTTAACACTTTTTGTCATTAGGTAGCGAACTCATCTATAGGAAGTGGGAAAAGGGAGAGTGCAAGGCACAGGTCTTTTAGCTAAGCATCTCAGTGACTACTTCTGTCCAATTTATTTTCCAGGAGCGATCATGCCTTGGATGGAAGCCCATTTCTAACTATTTTTCATGTCTGAACACGGCAATATAAATTCTACGCAATTTAATCTCTTTGCTAATAGACTCAGCCGTTATAGCTGAAATACACAAGCTTAACAATAAGGCTAAAATACCCAGAATACTTAAATCCAAGAAATGTGTTTGCTGGCTTTAGTTCAGGACAAGTACAAGCAATTGGCTAAAACCCCACAGACAGAGAAACTACGGCAAGACTCGCCAAGAGGTTATATTGGACTCCACAAAACTGCATACAGAAGAACAACTACTCCAAGCAGGGCACAAAAAGTAGCTAAAACCCCAAACTTTTAATTGCCAGTGAGGCTTCTCCAAAGGGCCAGGAAGCACCTGGGTGCCCCTACAGCTCACCTTGGCTCCTTGGGTCAGTGGGTCAGTGCTACCCTAAATTATAGGGACGCTGGGCTGAAAACCCCCGAGGATGGTTTTGTCCATCACATTTCCCCATGCGGTGGTTTCTTATTCTGCTTTCAAGCTGTAGTTCAGCGAACAGGCTGCAATTTACCTCTTCACCCTCACCCTCAAATTTGTTTGGATAAACAGGCTCTCCTTTGTTCCTGGTTGCTACTACATATACACATTGTATTGTAAATCAGCCGGTACAAAGCAAGACAGGCCCTTGAATGAAGACACTGGCATTTTTGTTCACAACAAAATTAAACAAGTAAGAGGCACAGAACGTCATTTATAACCTCAGCCTGGAAACAACTGGTTTTTAAAAGGTGAGAGGTTCTAAAAAGTTTACCTAGCCAGTTACAGAGTCTACAGAGTCAATTCAAGGCTGTATAAATTGCCAAAGCAGGGCTATTTCTGAAGAGAACAGCTTAAAAGCTTGCTCTCTTGCTGTTTCAAGGGCCCAAGAATTACTGGGAAGTGATTTAGCTTTTACTGAGTACACAAATAGAGAGGAATTATTTACAGAGGAAGGGAATGAACTATTCACCATGTCTATTAAGGACAAGAGACCTAAATAGCATCCAGGAGTTGCAGGATAAATATCAGGAAAAACTTCACAGCAATAATAGCAGAGTGGAGGAAGAGATGGCTACAAAGTCTTATCCGTCAAGAAGTCTGGAGAGGAGGTTCAACAAGCATCTATAACGAGTGGCTTAATCCCAGCCTTATAACTGAGGATGAACTCTGCATATGGCCTCTTCAGATCCCTCCCCAAAGCTGTTTTCCATTATTTTAAATGTTCTTCTAAATACACTGAGTTTGCTGAGACCTTCCCAGTGGGATTGATAACTCAATACAGCCCATCAGAAAAGAGATCAAAAGTAATCATTATTTGATAGGTGCCTAGGTTTTCTGGAAAGCTATAATTTCAATCGCATAACTGAGTATGTATTCACAGTAAGAGAAAAATAAAAATAAAAAAAATTGCACTGGCTGATCCAAAGGCTAGGAATAAATTGCATCTGATGCTGTTGTCTGCGGTCCAGGAGTGAGGCTTTCTGATGGGAATCTATGGAAAGCTTCATCTGGACATATGTAGGATGCCATTCACTGCTGCAGACAGCCCAATGTCGCTCATAAACATTAAGCTTAAAAAATTAATCCTGGGTCTCAAACATAAGTTTGAGAGGCAAAAATATTTTTATTCCTTTGATTAAGGTGGAGGGGGACAGAAATGTTATGGATCTGGGTTTAAAAGCTTTTTGCCCTGAGTACAAGAATCATGTTAAAATAAGAGTCTTCTGCAGAGCCTTCTCAGTACATTTACCATTCATGCTACCAAAATTACACACTTAAGTAGTTTTAGATCAAAAAGAAAAAAAAAATCAGGAGAGTGAGGGCATGCCCCTGTTCGACGTTTCCAAAGTCACGGCATCACTGCCCACATGGTAATTCTGACATGATCTGATAGTTCACGTTTACTCTCAACAGCAACAGTGGGAAAGGCAAGATGGATTACAAGTTCACTCTGGTCCTTTCAGAGGACAGAAAGCATCTGTGGAGCATGATAAAGGGAAGATTGACCTCTGCTTTGCCACTAGCCCCAGCAACACTGCAGTCAGCTGCAGTCATTTCGTCTTGACTGCCATCATTTCTTCCCTCAGGCACTCCCCGAGCATAAGAGCCATGACCGAGGTGTCTGCTCAAGCCACTGCACCCCCGGCCACAAATAAAATAATAATTAAAAAACCTGATATGGTTGTGAGCATGGCAGCTTCCCTCTGAGACCCTCAGAGCAGCCAGCTCCTACCAGCATGAGGGCTGCCCCATCCTCCAGCAGGGAAGGAAGCAGAGAGATACTGCTGTGGCTGCTGCAAGGATGCCATGGCCAAAACCTTCTCCCGAGTACTACATACATCCCTACAAGGGGAACAGAGCAGGCTGGCACAATGCCTCCAAAGAAGCCAAGTTCAACTTCCAGGCCTGACCGGTCCCTATTACTCCCTGTGCCCTGCCCCATGGTTCCAGCCCTGGGTCTTGCTCAGTGATCCACTTTTTATCCCACTTCTCTCCATTTTCAAACACATCATTAGCAGATTAATCATGCGGCAGTGCTTCCCCTATCAACAAGCACCGCCTGGAGCATGACCAGTGCTTTGCTCTCTCTCCTCCCTCTTCTGAACTGCCCTTCCCTCCTCAGGCAGTGTTCCATACAAGGACTCTTAGGTTTCATCCCTTTTACCTGAACATGCCACAGAACATGGAGAGAGTATCCCACAAGACAAGCGACACTCTCACCTGAAGCTGGATCCGTTTCTGCCCTGAGACAACACAGCCTGCATGGAAATGATGTTCAAGGGAGTGAAAAGAAGCCAACAACCCACAAGCATGTGAGGGTCTGGAAACCCTGTAATTTGTGCCGTGAATAGAGATTACAGCCCATCTGTCCCAGACAGAGTACAAAGGAATTCAGAGTGACTTGTGTTCCCCCTCCTAGCCTTCTCTGGCCCCCTGCTTAGCCAAGTAACTAAAGCCAATACATACAACCATGTCCCTAACTTGTTAACACAATCTGCCACTTTACCACCACCACAGCCCTCATGGAGGCCCAGGCACTGTGCTTGGGAAACTATACGTTAGGTGAAACCATCTCCTGAAATCTGGCGTGACACAGACTTTTCCTACAGTTTAGTCTGAACCTGTGCTGATGAGCTCCAAGTGCTCCACCACCAAGATTTATTTTTCTGCTTGGACATAACGCTGCTGAAACATCTGTGAAAACAAATCCATACACTTTGGTATTAAGCCCCTACACTAAGTATTAAAGTGACACTGTCAGATTAAACGGGCTGTAATATATATTTTAATACCCCATTTTAAACTCTCCCTCAGATTATTACCCATGAAAGAGTTTTTAATATCTATTCTTTGACTTATGGGCATGACATGTGCCTGTCTTCCACTTTTGTTCCACGTACACATGACTCATCAAGGTCCACCTGGCATTTTACTAAGCTGTGCACCAAAGGCAGCGGTGGTGAAGGTTGGGGGAACCCACACATCACCTGCATGTCACCCACACAACCTAGGGCTGGACAACATATGCCCATGACTCCCCAAGACACATGGTGAAGGAAAACTGGGAGGCATATGTCTCACAGGGAGGGAACATGCTGCCATCCCAACAGAAGCACCATCCCAACCTCCTGTCACCAGAGCAGCCCTCAGTCACAGACACCAGCTGCTGTTCTGGCAGCTACCTGGGCACTGCTACTCACTGCCAGCACAGGATGGAAATAGGTATGGAAATTTTATAATGACAGGGAACTCACCCTGACACTTCCCATTTTAGTAATTTCTTATTCTGACAAGCAGGGACAAACTTGACCAAAGAGCTTCTAATAAGAAGACCATACTGAGTCTTGAACAAAGGAAAATGTGGTTTTAAGCTCTCAACTAGTATCGCAGTGGTGCACACAGACAATAAGGAGCTGTAGGAAGCTTTTCTGTCTTACATGCATTTGAGTATGGGGCAACTAAAACCCACAGCAAAATCATTTAGTAAAAAAACCAAAACCCCCCCAAAAAAATTAAAACCAAAACAAATAAAAAGCCCCAACAGTATCCCTCCAAAGACACAAAGAAGTAACTCAGTGCCTCCTTTGTTCTTAAATAAAGGTAGGCAAAAAGGAAACGCGGCTGCGAGTGGAAGTGCTACGAGTGGGAACTCCCAGAGGACAAGACAACAGGGACCTGGGCCCCATGATGCCACCATCTCTGCCCTGCGCCCAACAAGTTCCTTCAGCTACTCCGGGTCTTGGTTTCTACATCTGCAGAGTGAGGATAATAACAGGTCTTTACATCACAGGGGTGTTACAAAGATCAATTAGTTAATGTCTGAAAAGCGCTTTGAAGATATAGCAGGTGGTGAGTATTATTATGCAAATAACATGATTTAAGAAAATCACAAGTGCTGGATTAATACTAATCCCTTTGATATTTAAAAGACACCATTTTTTCATATTTTAAAGCAGGGAGTTTATATGCTATAGCTTTCCAGGGCTGCTGCAACAACAAATTTTAACCTTTTCTTTTCGTACAGCTCAATACATAAAACTCCTCTGCAGGCACCTTCACAAAAACTAACCTCAACTGAAAGCTAGGAGTAGTGGAAGAAATTATACATGTTGATGAACTGGATAACCAGATCCTTTGCAAGAATATTTCTCAGAGGATAGAATGTCACTTGCCTAACTTACTGTAGCAAACATTGCAGGGTCTTTTGGTTTTAGGGCTTTTTTTGGAAGCACATTAATTTCACACATAGAGGCATTTGAAAAACAAAATAGCTCCTACCTAATTATGGCATTTTATGTGGTGGAAAGAGTGGAGAA
Source organism: Todus mexicanus (assembly GCA_013389965.1). Taxonomy (NCBI): domain Eukaryota; kingdom Metazoa; phylum Chordata; class Aves; order Coraciiformes; family Todidae; genus Todus; species Todus mexicanus. The sequence goes on from WEIS01063868.1 coordinate 45,588, forward strand.
AGAGAGAAAGATATGGTTCATTCTCATCTTCAGAGCTGCATATCTGAATTGTAAAAAAATATATATATAATTTAAAAAAAAAATAATCTAATGTTTAATGACCTCATTAGGTGGTCTCGCATGAGATCAGGCCATTGCAATGTCTGCTCCAAATTACACAAAGTGGCCACACAATCACTACTGCTTTCTGTGGATGCAGGGACTGGGGTAGATGGCCACAAGCCAGCCCAGAAACACAGTCTGGCTGAAGGCTTGCAGTTCGCAATGGGAGACAAGCACAAGTCAAAAAGGGTGCTGAGGTGGGATCAAGACAAAGAACCTTAGGTGAGCAGCAACATCAGATACCAAGGAGAGAGCACAGGCAAGGACAGTCCCTTTGGTTTCTTGCCTCGCCTTTGTCAGATCTTTCTGTGAAACAAGACATCCCACCCAGTGCCCGAAACCTCCTGGTGACTCCAGGACTTCCACTGCCACATTCCCTTTCTGTGAGGAAGCCTGTTTCTTGTGTCCTGTGCCGTAACTTTTACTGCAAACCAGCTAGTACATTTGGTCTAGGAATCTGTACAATAGCGCTGTGTTTAAAAACAGCTTAATATTAACCCCCTCTGGAATGCATGCCTGAAATTGATATTAATAAAACAAGATCAGATATTAATATTCTGTACAGCTGGTTCCTCAAGCTGCGCTGTAGCATCAAATCAAATCTTTTCCCGAGTCAACGTACAAAATACAAATAGAGGCTGGCAGGTATTATTGACGTGGGAGGAAGCAGCACGAGTGTTTCAAAACTTTAGAAGCTCTTAAGTTTCCAGCTATAGGCGGCTACAGTTCTGTTCCTACCACATCTCCCGCGGCAGCCATATTAATAGCTATTCAATACAGTAATAGGATCCAAGCTGCACACTTAGTTGTTGGGGCTTTTTTAATCTCCTGGTCAATATTAAAAGCATTAGGATGCTCTTTAGGAGGCAGCAATGATTTTGCACTCCAGGAACAGTGAGGCATCTGCAGTGCTCCCAAGGAACGCTGGTGAAGAATTTCCTTCACATGCCTCTGCTCACAGTTGATGTGGTAATACTTTATTTTAACCAAACCCAGTTCTATAGATTCACAATTTAATTTTCTTGCGCAAACATGCACTCAGTGTAATCTTAGCGTGCTCTCATTAGTTGAATTTATGTAGTTTACAAGCAATATAGATCCAAGCCACCACCTGAGGATCATTCTTCAGCCAGGAGGAGACCCTTGAGGGTCTCTAAGTACAAATGCCTTTGGACACATGACTCCTACTCCTGGATCTGCCAGGCCTGGAGAATAAATCCGTATTTCTGATGCTGGGCAAATAAGTACAGCCTCATCATTCACTTTGCTCTCCTGCAAAATAGTAGCCACCTCCTCTGAAAAAGGTCTAATGATAGACCTCTCCATCAAAAAGCAACTCCCAAGTGGGAGGATGAGGCACCATCATACTTTTTTCCATCTTCACAGGTGATCAAATGCCCCTTTCTTTCTAAGCCAAAGAAGAAAGCGAACTTTTCCTTTGAGTACCCCCTGCCTACAGGTGGCTTGGATTTGGCTTACGCCATCTCCACACCTTCAGTTAATTCATTTTTTCCGAATGTTTTGAGTTCACGCAACTGCTCACTTGATGAAAGCAATCTGATTTTCTGTTATCAGCTATTCATCTTGAGGTAGATGGGTCCATCTTATTTAAGTAGGCCATAGGTATTTATAGCTGAAATTACAAACATGAAAAAATATTACAGCATTCTCAAAACTTTCACATGTGCAGCCTTGCCACACTAAAGAGATAAAACTCAAAAAAACCCTAGGTGACATCTAAGTTATCTCTCGCTTCAAACAGCCAAATAATATGAAACAGCTGCAAGGATAGCTCCCATTAGCCAATCCTCCCAGTGCTCAGCAGTCTGCTGCAAAGTTTCTCCAGATGAAAGAACGAAAAATAAATATATTGTTCCCACTTTATATATACAGTCTGAAGAAAAAAAATTATCTTTAGACTATGAAAAAAGAGCTATTGCAACTGTGATAGAGAAGCAGGTTAAGACATTGCCTTCTGTCTGAGCACTGAGGCAAGAGGAAACCCATTCAAACTCAGAGGACAAAAACCAAATGAAAATGAAAATCTGGATTCCAACCTGGTTTGCTGGTCTTTGCACAAGGTAAGCCATGAAGGTACAATGTGTCCCACTAACTACCATTGCCTTTTCTTCCTCATAAGATGGGCAGAGAACGGGAATGGGTATGTACTGAAGAAAAGGTTACTCTGATGATTTGTAGTTCAGCCACAAAGTTTCCAGACTGCTGATCCCCTGGCTTTGGTATGTTCTGCATCACATTTGTGATTGTATTTACCTGGATGGCTTTAACTTTATTAATGACTGACAATTAAAAGCAGGTGCTGAAGCATATCTCACAAAGCAGTGTCTGCTTTATGAGGACTAGGCTAAGCAGAAGGCTACCCTCCACTTTTAAACTCTCCCAGGTTTGTGAAGAGGATATTCACAGATTC
>WEIS01063869.1:4076-16042 GCA_013389965.1 Todus mexicanus
TGCAGCTCAAAACCACAGGCATAATTTAGTACCACAAGCACACATACATACTCCCAAATAAATTTCCTTTCTAATTTTTTGACAAGTCCATGATCATGAGTCTGCATCTCTATTTTCATTAGGTGGCACTGGAAACTACAGAAGGAATCAACATCTTAGGATATTCATGGGGGAAAAAAAGGGTTTTAATAAAGATGGAACCACAACTGTTCAGAAGGGATAACATGGAAATGCACTGCCCACACTTTTGGAAAAGACAAACCTCACTGTCCTCCAAGCAGGAGAACTTACACTGAAAGGATGACATCCAAGGACTGGATACAGAGTATAGATGGCTACCCAGGAAGATGCCTAAACTTCCTACAAGACTAACCCACTCTAAGCCCTGTGGGTTACTTAAAAGTAGCACACTGGTAACATCAGAATCATTAAACTTGACTGTTTTAAAGCATTTTGTACAGTGACCACAGCAATATCAGAAGATGGGTTAAAACAGTCTAGGTTGAAGGGTCCTAATAATACAAAAATATTTATATAAATGGAGTAAGATAAAATGTTCTCTTTTATCTCAATATTCCATTGATAATTGAAAAATGAAAACCCAAATAGCTAAATAACCAATGGACAGTACAAATTATCAGCTCTAAAGAAAACATCTTGTCACCAAACCAGAAAGACCTCTTCAAACTTGTAATATACTTGACAAGAGAAAGACACATAAACAAGGAAAAGTAAACATATAGATCATAAGTAGCACTAGAAGCACCAAGAGTGACAAAAATACTTGACACTGATGCTATTCCTTAAAGCATTTCCTTTATAGAATATGGTTTGAGGGTCTTTTATTCCTTGTCCTTCACACAGTTCTACCTAAATATTTGTCTAGGGTATTTTATAAATCTACCAAATTCTGGAATTTCAATAACAAGAATCAAGCAACCAGATTAATAACTTTAATTACTCTTACACTAAGATTTTTTACTTGGGTGGTGACATTTTCAGCTGCAAAACAAAGCCTCTTGTGTTGTATCAGCACAAAACCTTCAAACCTTGAGAAAAGAGGTCAAAGGAAAGACTATGAATTGCACACAGAAAGAAAAGAAAATTAAAATTCTGTAGGAATCAAATCAAAGATGCTGAATAATTCTTAAAAATAATACTGAATGTTGATGAATTTGGGGTTCTCTCAAGGATGCAATCCTTATATAGGGTTTATCCAGTTAAGAATCTTTCCAGAAGATTCCTAGAACTAGACAACATTCAGATTTCAGGAAGTGAATGATATTCTCAATTAGGAAACAAGTATGTATTCTTCTTGATCTGCAAAAGGTGACTGTCTTCAATTAACTGTGTTTCTCAAATATGTTTCACTATTACACCATTATTAGGCTCTTTATGAGTCTTCCAGGTTTTGAGACTTTCATATGCTCTATAATACAATAATAATAGTGAGTGCACGCTTGTTCTTGCAGAGATAAGTCTCCGTTTCAACATATTTTATAGTTGAAGCTTTAGTTACTTGACAGAATATCTCCTGCAGAGATTAGCCTATTATTATTTGCTACAGAACCTCTCTGAAAGTAAGAAGCCCATTCTCTCCAGATGACTCATTAACAAGCACGACAGAATGAAGTGTTTCAGCCTGAAATGCCAACAGCTAAAAATAACTCATCCCACAGCCTATGACAATTCAGTTCATCTCTTCAGTCCATAGGCACAATCTCAGAAGGTCACCTTTAGGGGAAAAAAATTAGCACATGCAATGAACAGGGCAGAAGGCAAGGATGGGGGGTGGAAAACCACCTCAAAAATCCAAGTTACAGAAAAGGTGCAAGGGAATAGTACTGCATAAGTAATTAAAAAAGCAATGTTTCAAGCACCAGTAAAAGGCTTATTCCACAGTAGAAAAACAATTCGTAGATTGAAAGGAAAAACCCAAACATTTGACCCAAACACGACAACACTGAGAGGCTCCCTCTGATAAATCAGCCATTTTGACTCCCCCTGTCTGTGTACACCCTGCCACTGCAATGCTAACAAGACATATTTAGTGATACTCTGTGTTAAGCCTTCATGCTATTATTAAGAAGTTTATGGTCAGCTGTGAATTTTCACAGAATCACACCAGTTCTTTTGCTGAACAATATTACTAAAAAGCAGCATTTTGTCACAGGAGTTGCACATGAAAGAATTTACCTCCCAAGAAGACCAGAATGAAGAAGGAACAAACTTACCTTCTTATCTTCAGCCCTGCAAAAGCTAGAAAAGAATATAAATCTCTCTTTATAAAATACAGAAATGCATTATTGACCAGGAAATCATAGAATAGTTTGGGTTGCAGTGAGCAGGGACATCTTGAACTAGATCAGGTTGCTCAGAGCACCGTCCAACCTGACCTTGAATGTTTCCAGCGATGGGGCATCTACCACCTCTCTGGGCAACTTCTTCCAGGGTCTCACCACTTTTATTGTTAAAAAAGTCTTCCTCATCTCTAGTCTAAATCTACCCTCCTTCGATTTAAAAGTATTACCCCTTGTTCTGCCACAACAGGCCCTTATAAAGGGTCTGTCTCCATCTTTCTTATAGGTCCCCTTTAAGCACCAAAAGGCTGCAATAAAATCTCCCTGGAACCTTTCTTCTCCAGGCTGAACAACCCCAATTCTTTTAGCCTGTCCTCACAGCAGAGGGGTTCCAGCCCTCAGATCACTTTCGAAGCCTCCTCTGGACCCACTCCAACCAGTCCGTGTCATTGCTGTGCCAAGGACCCCAGAGACAGACACAGCACTCCAGGTGGGTTGTCACCAGTGAAGCAGCAGAATCACCTTCCTTGATTCACTGGCCACATTTGTAATGCTGTCAACCATACAGTTGGCTTTCTAGGCTGCAAGCACATGTTGCGTGCTCATGTCCCACGTTTTATCCAGCAGTGGTCGCAAGTCCTTCTCTGCAGGGCTGCTCTCAATCTGTTTATCCCCTAGCTTGTACTGATTCCTCAGGGTTGTCCTGACTTAGGTGCAGAACCCTGCACTTGGCCTTGTTAAACCTTGTGAGGTTCACACGGGCCCACTTCTCAATGTGGAAAAATCCCATGTGCGAACTCAGCAGCTACAGACCACTGAAGGTTAACTTCTGTGTCTGGAAAGCTGCTGGAACAAATCACCAGTGCATAAGCACCTGGCAGTTAACTGTCACACAGTGACCATTAATTTGATATCAACATTTTCTTTACAAACCAGTATGCATTTCATTCTTCACCAAAATAACTAATCTAGTATGGAACAGTGGAAAAGTGAACATAATAAACCTCAACTTATAACATGTTCCTGGCATTTTTTAATGTGACATTATCATTAGCAAGCTCAGGAAATAAGAAAAAACTAAGTATTCTTAAGCTGTTACACCAGTAACTGAAAAGCATCAGCTAAAACTACTATTTTCTGCATAATCAAATGACATCTCAGGCCTGGTCCTGTGATAAAATATATGCATGTCTTTCAAAATGACATGTATACGTGCCTGACCATGTCCCCACCATGGGCAGGGACACCTCGCACTAGACCAGGGTACTCAAAGCCCCATCCAACCTGGCCTTGAACACAGCCAGTGATGGAGCATCCACAGCTTCCATGGGCAACCTGTTCCAGTATCACCACCCTCATATTGAACAGTTTTCTAATTTTTAATCCAAATCTACCCTCTTCCAGTTTAAAGCCATTACCCCTCATTCTAACACTACAAGTCCTTGTAAGAAGTCCCTCTCCAGCTTTCTCATAGGCCCCCTTCAAATACTGGAAGGCTGCAACAAGATCTCCTCAGAGCCTTCTCTTCTCCAGGCTGAACAACTCCAACTCTCTCACACTGTCCTCATAGGAGAGGTGTTCCAGCCCTCTGATTATCTTTTGTGGCCCTCCTCAGGTCCATGTCCTTTTTTGCGCTGGGGGCTCCAGAGCTGGATGCAGTACTCTAGGTAGGGTCTCACAAAAGCAGAATTGATGGGGAGAATTACCTCCCCTGACCTGCTGGTCACAGTTCTCTTGATGTAGCCTAGTATACAGATGGCTCCCTGGGCTGCACTTGCACATTGTTGGCTCATGTCGAGCTTTTCATCAACCAGCACTCAAAACGGTAGTAAGGATGAAAAATGTTAGATGCAAAGAAAATATACTCTCATCTACTCAACTGTAATGAAGACCCCAACTGTGAAGTCCAATTTTGGTAGCCTACTTTGAGATGAAAAGCAGTCTGGAGAATTAATTGGAAGGCAAGGAAAATAAGAGGTATTAAAAGCTGATGTATAAAGAAAGATTGAAGAAATTGAGTTTAGTCAAGAAAAGAAATATCCAGAAACAAGATGGACAGTTGAAGAATGACTCCTGAAATCAAACAACATTTTTTTTATATCCCTTGCAGGCAGGAAGAAATGAGCTTAATTAAGATTTAGATTACACATTACAAAAAGCTATCTACGTGTGGCAAGACACCCTACATAGCAGGGGAAGAATCTCCTTCACTCATATTTTGAGAACAGTTAAACATATGTAGTTGGAATAGTTAAACATTTGTCTAGCTTGGTGTTACACGATGGACTTGAAGTTCATACTAGCTCTTTGTGTCTATAAATAAAAGTACAGGAAAAAATGAATCACAGTTCCTCAGTTTTCTTATCTCTAGGTTGACCCTTCCTTTAATCTTCTACACATAACACAAATGCTCCCACAGGAGAGAAATCATCATACAAGGAGATTGCACAGGATGTCATCATACACTTTTTGAAGAAAAGGAAAGTCAACAACTCATTTAGTTTCAAGCACAATCTTTCACATTAAGGTCAAAGAAGATAGAGGGTACCCAGTTGTTGCAGAAATCAGACAACTGTAATGACATTCTGCAGAAACCCAAAGCAATCACAACCACTTCTCCAAGTGGTAGAAACATTTTCTTTATTTGTGAAAAGGAAAGTTTAGGAAAATATTGCAAAAAAAATTCTTTTGGGAAGAGAGAAAAAGGAAAACACATGTAAGAATACAAAAAAAACCTCAATCAAACAAAAACATCCCAAAAACCCTCACAAAAAAAACCCAAATCAAAAAAGCACAAAAAACCAACCACATCTTTTTGCTGTATCTGTAGACATTCCAGTATTAAGCATGACAAAAATTATGCAAGAGCTGACAAAGACCAGAAAAATAACTCAGAGCAATTTTGAATGTCTATAAGACTAGAATAAGAGTTTCCATAGGCAAATCTGTGTGTTTTGAGTTTGATATAAGAAACCAATTGCAGAAAACATATTTTTTTAAGAGGACGATGACATTTCACTTTCAGTGATGTATGCACATGTAAAACTAGGCCTAAAACAATAAAGGACACTGACTTAAACTGCTACTGCTCATGTATGACATCAGTCAGTTTGAAAAATCTTAGTATTATGATTGTTCTCTGCTCCTCTCAATAAAAATGGAGAACATCATGTCAGAGTGCAAATCAACTTTATGAACATCGTAAGTAGCTTCAGTCCTCATCACCTTAAAAAAGGTATACAGTAAAGATATGGCACTCTTTCCTTAATAGATCATGAATATCTCCATTCATAACTTCTTTCCTTAGCAGATCATGAATCTGTCATTCTGGTCTTGTCTAGGCATTTCAAATTGCTCTTTGAGTTATTGCTCTAGTATTTGTGGTCTCTTGGGTCACTCTCATCGTGTTTAATACTGGAATGTCTACAGATACTGCACAAAGATGTGTGGTTGGTTTTTTGGTTTGGGGTTTCATTTTGGTGCTGTTTTTTCTGTGAGTTGTTTTCCTGTTTTGCTTTGGGTTGTTTTGTACGTTTTTTTTCCTGTATTCTTGCATACATTTTTTCTTCCATCCACCATACTGGATTCAAGAAATTACTGGATAAATGAATGGTCAAAACATCCAGCAAAATTTGGTGAGAAAGAATAGTACCCTCCCCAAAGTCCATTTCAGAAACTGTCTACAAACATTTTTTATTGGAAGTTAGAAGAATACTCAACACAAATCTAGAAATATGCCTGCTGTATTTCACAGTCCTTCCCTTCAGTCTCACATACTAGTAACTGAGCATTTGAACTGACTGAATGTGACCATAACTATAGTCTCACATGACACCAAGCAGAGGTACATGAGCCATTTCAGCTGCTTAATGTAGCCTTTGTCTCCATGATACGCTGCTCTGTTATTGAGAAGACTTAGGCAGAATTTTACATCAGTGTAGCTGAACCACTTGCAAAAAAAGTTTGGCCCTTACGTCAAAGGCTGGTCAGTGATGTTCACCATGTCACACCACTTCAAACATTTAAAGTGTATTTCCTGTAGTGCATGCAGCCTTATGGCGTGATCCACAGAGAGCATTACTGACCAGATAGCTTAAAGAAAGTGTTTCTACCTGGCAGAGGATGGTGGGTGACTTTCCTGTAAATCTGAGTATGCTACATAGTAGGGAAACAGCTCTGCAAGAGCTTGATTTTCTTCACAGACAAAGCCTATCTTCTTCTATCAGGACCTACTGACTTAGTCTCACCATAGGAAGAATGTATCAAAATAGTGCAAAACTATGCACCTCTCCGTTTTTTACTCACTAACTATACTGTGAAAATAGTAAAAATCTAGGAAAAAGGCTCTCTCCAAATCCTGAGATTAGAGAAGACAAAAAAGGAGGTTGAAAGCAAATACATTCATCCTGACTCTCCTAGCTAAGAACAGCCAGTACTAGTGAAAAAAGTAGCATACCTGAAAGTTTTCTATTAAAGAGCTGTTATTTGTATCAAGAATATATACAAAGTCAGTAGAAATGGCAATGCATCTGATCAAAGAATAACTTGCAACATTCTTTCTTTTTGTATGCTATTTAGTTCTTTGAGTACAAAATTTCAACCAGGGTGGATAAAGACCAACAATTAAAACATTTTTACATCTTTTAAGTCAATCGCTAAAGATTCAGGCTTTTAAAAAATATGTTCTAAGCAGGTTATTATAAAAGTCACAGTGAAATAATAAATCCAAAATTAGAATTTTCAGTCTTAACAAGTAGTTTGATATTATGGTGAAGTCTAATCTGTTTGCTTCAATGGGGTCTTTTCCTAGTGGGTAGGAACAAAGCAGCTTTGAATTACAAACAATGCCCTGTAGTCAGGAAAACTCATGAGGTATTAATTTACAGTTTCACCTGTGATCAGTTAAACTGTTCGTGAAATCTTAAACATCTTTTAAAAAACACCACAAATAGCTCAATAAGGTATTTTTTCAACAACAACAACCATACAACATTAACTACTATTGTCAAATCAGAGCCAAAAATGCAAGATGTGTTTAAAAGTTGCATTCCAGTAAGCAAACAACACAGAGATGTTATCCTTCAATAATATCTAAAGAGCTGATAGCAATTATGGTCTCCAAAACCACTTCACTCCAATTTTTAACTTATACAATAATAATAATAGAACAAACAAACCCCTCTGAAAGTATCAGGAGAAAATGTATATATGTGTATGTATATATAAAACATATCATATACAGCAAAATAAGTAGAAGGTCTTGCTACAGTGTATATTGTATCATAGAATGGTTTGGGTTAGAAGGGACCTCAAAGACCATCTAGTTCCAACCCGCCTGCCATGGGCGGGGACACCTCCCACTAGACTAGACTGCACAAGGCCACATCCAACCTGGTCCTGAACACATCCAGTGATGAAGCACCCACAACTTCCCTGGGCAACCTGGTTGCAGTGTCTCACCACTGTGAGCGAAGAGCTTCCTAACTTTTCATCAAATCTGCCCCCTTCCAGTTTGAAGCCATTACCCCTTGTTCTATCCCTATAAGCCCTTATAAAAAGTCCCTTCCCGGCTTTCCTGTAGGCCTAGTTCAGACACTGGAAGGCCACAATAAGGTCTCGCCAGAGCCTTCTCTTCTGCAGGCTGAACAACCCCAGCTCTCTTGAGTGGAGCTCACAAGGGAGGTGCTCCAGCTCCCTGACCATCTTCATGGCCCTCCTCTGGACTCACTCGAGCATGTCCACATCCATATGCATCTATATATAACAACAGATGGCAACCGAACTGGTCTAGAATGAGAGTAGTTACCTTACAGTCTTATGTCCCTAATCTCTTCTTCCTCTGGTTTAAAAGTTGTGGCTTTGTGGCATACTCGAAAGCACAACAGTATTTGCAGAACCTGCTTTTGAGAGATACAATTTACCAGTGACATGTAATTGTGGTCAACTGTGAATATTTAGAATATCTGAAACATTTATGCTCCTCTTTAAAACATTTATGTTGCTAATACACATCTATTTCTAAAAAGTAACTTTTTATAACTATTGAATTAACTTGCCATAATTTTTGAGGATTGTGTTTGTTTTATAGAACTTTTTCTTTAACAAAGATTTTTATTAATAGGTTCTCACTCATTGAGGGAAATTATAATGTTAAGCTTTAGATAGAAAACAATTATGAACAATGTACATGAATATAAAATACTTGAAAACATACAAAAACTTTGCAGTAGTCATCATAACTTAAAAACAGTTCACATTCACACACATAGAAACACTTGTTTTGAAATTTTAAGATGTTAAGGCATTGGTCACAAAGGTGATTTAAAACTAAGAGTTTTCACAAAGTATTTTACTTGCCTATAGAATTAGGGATATTAGGACATACACTTTTCTACTGCATAAATATAGCTCGCATAGATCATGACTTAGCCTATTGCCTTTATACCACCCAAATCTAAACTCCTGCTGAGGAAATTACATACATCAGTTGCTACTTTTCAATGACTTGCAATGAGATCTACTGGAACGCTACACAGAATATTCTCACACACAGCGGCACATACTTCAGAGTATAACAGTAAGCTATACATGTGCGCATGCTTTTTTAAAAAAATCAACTCCTGAAACAACTAGTTATGTACTGTGAACATATTTATGCCATTATAAATAATCAGCTCATTAATAAAATACAGTAATTTAATTTTCATTCATGAGGTTCTCTCCACCTGTAACTGTTCTCCTTTGTTAATTAGAAGACTTAAAATCATTAAAATATAACATGTAACGTATTTTGAGACAAAAGGCAGTATTACACAATTATTAGATGTCTCACAATTCAAACATTACATATATATAGCTACCAAAAAAAAAAAAAAAGGAAGTAAAAAAATGAACTTTCAACACATTTCAGTTAATTTCTATTTCCTGGATGTAAGACTGCACATTTCTCAGCTGACTGATCTATTCTAATGTGGAAAGGGTTGAACTTTAAGCAAAACTGCTGAAGTTTCAAATTACACACAATACAAAATAGGTTTGTACCCAAAAGAGCTATATGAAAATGCACGAAACTATATTATTGATGCACAAAATGTTTATGTTAAAAATCACCCAAGTTCCAAGTCCAACACTTGAAAGTTAGGAAAAGCTGGAACACTTGAAAGTTAGGAAAAGCTGGAAGACTTTGGCTCATTCTTCTGTGTGGTTCTTTCTATTTCATTTCCCTGTTCAGGTGGTGGCTCCACACCTTCTATATACTCCACTTACAAAGACAGAGTTAATCGCTTTCTCAGCAGTATTTTGCAACATAGATTTCTGTTATGAAGCACTTGTATCAAGTATAAACAAATGTATTTTCATAGGATCCCCCCGTGATTAAAGGAATAATCATTCTCTTTCTGTGGAAAGAAGGTAAAAAATATACTAACTCTGAGTGCTCAAATTGTTATGCTTAGGGCCTGTGTTTCTCTGTCTCCAGGTTTATCTAGTACCTAATATGCTGAAGTAGAACTTCCATTCACTGACTTACAATTGTACGTCCTCAGCACATTAAGATCACAAGTCAAACACCTGGTGAAATAAAGAAAAAAATCACCTGTGAAAGTTAGCAAATTTACACAGAAGACTAGAACATAACCTTCCAGGAGATTATTCAGTTCTGCTGTAAAGGAATCCCATCTTCGCTTTCCACTATCTCTCTTCTCATTCCTCTTCACATATCCCATCTTCTACAGTGTATGATACTCTATAAACAAGGGAATCTTCTCATTACATAATCACCAATCTTCTCACATTGTGCTCTGAATAGTTCTACGCAAAACATAGCGTATAATTATATTGCCAAAACCCACCAGCACAGAGATGCACTGAAGAATTCCAGACAATCACATCACCAATAGCTACCTATCACCTTAGTGGCGATGGTGATGGCTGCCTGTATAAATGTTGTTGGTCAGCTTTAATGTGAAAAAAGGCAGACTACTTTAAATCACTTTCACAGATAATGATTAGGCATATCCACACTAAAAATACTCTCAAAAGAACACTCTTGTGTTCTATGAACAACCATCACGTTGTTATTGGAACTGGTATTTGACTGCACATCTGTTAGCTTAACTTGCAGAAAAGACAAATATTTCCCAAAATGTAAATACAAAACATCACTGGCCAAAGAAACCTCCTGAAGACATGAAATGGACTATACGATATCCAGAGAATTTTCAAAGACCTCTTTTCCCTCCTAAGTTCAGTTTCAGATCCTACAACAGATAAGTCAAATTTGGCTGTCAAAGAAAGATTAAGTTAAATCAAGCCTTTACAAACCAAAGAGCTCTGAAAGGCTCTCTTGCAAATCTCTTGGAGACGTGAACTGCAGCTGCTGCTCATCTTCTGAATGCATGATTTTTTTAACATGCTCTGTAGGTTTAGGACAGGAATACAACAGCAACGGCAATGACAGTCTATCATCAAAGCAGCACATGCAAGTCTCCAATTAAAATTCTGGAAGACAAATAAGTATTTTCCAAAGCCTTTATAGCAGCACACATGGATTTAAAATTTTTTAAATATGCAAGAAATCTTGAACACAAGACAGACCAAGAGCATACATAGCAAAAGAAAATAAACCCTTGTCACAATTTGCGTACCTGAACAGGCAGAATCACAAAAAGTTCTTTTACTGTTCCTTTTCTTTGTAAAGATGCATGTTATCCAGAACAGCAGGCCTGAGGGTGGTAAGCATTTTCCATGTGTTCTCTTATTCCTGTTTTTCAGTAATTGTTTCCAAAATGTTTTTCACAGTCTAATTATCCTCCTGTACTTTATCCTGCAAAGATATCTGAAAACTTACCATACTTTCCTCTGAGTTAAATTTTATTACTTCATTTGTTATTCAATTTATTTTCTACCTAGTATCTTTTTTATGAAATACCTACTGACGTCCCTTATTCCCCTTCAACCCTTTTTTAAATATACTAAACTATTTCTGCAAGGAACAGGCATTTTTAAGCAACTTCGACTGCAGACCTTATTCCCCTTTAGTTTGCTGGGCTGTCTCTTTGTTTTCTATTTTTAAAAAAATTCTATTTGTCTTATTTATGTCTTTATTTGACAGCACTTTTGGAAACCAGATTAGCTTTGTGTGGCATCTGTATTTTTCAAGTGAACTGCACCCTGCAACTCACAGACTTTTAGAGTCTCCAGGTGTCTGACTTCAGCCATTCCTCGGCCTTGCAAAGGGAGAGGGGAAAATAGAGCATACAGACAACCTTCCTGGACATGTGTCTACATAAAAGCCCATCAAAAGTGCAGCAGATAAGATAAATTAGCTACATATAAGATAATTACATATAGCATTGAAAACAACCACCATGATCTGCTTAAATGTATTGTATTACCAGTGGTTTCAGCCCATAACAATAATCTACTCACAAAGAAAGAATTAGTTTCAGTCATACTTCCCCAAGGAAAAATGAAATCTTTTGTTACTCATTATTGATAAGGAAGTATTTATGTACAGTTTGGCATCGTGACTTCCTTTATTTTCCCCTATTTGAATGCACCAATTTTTTGGTTAGTACAGTAATTCTGTTGTATTAAATCTGAACCTGATTAATGATACACTGTAGCAAGCTAAGTAGAATTAAATTAGTGTATAATTGATTAGTG
>WEIS01063873.1:0-16086 GCA_013389965.1 Todus mexicanus
CTTAAAAAATTCGAGTGGCATAGGTGGCTCTTGTGAACTGATACAGAAACACACAACCTTCCTGCAGAGGCTGTCCAGACGCTATAAACGTAGCTCACAAACAATTAACACAAGCAGGTATAGTTGATAAGCATGAGAGGTTTTCCTTTGGCTGATGAGTTTTCTATCAGATCAGTGCACTGCATGGAGACATGCTCCAGCCACACCAGGTGAGGTCCAGTGAAGGGGAAGCCATGAAAAAACACCCTAGAGAAAGGTTGAGGAGAGCAAGGCTGCTTCTTTTAGCATAAGCCTGCAGCTAGACTGGAATAAGTGTAACACAAAACCACGTAAGGGCTGGTTTGCAGAAAAGGAGGTCCTTGAGAGTACTTTATCATCTCCCTCATTTATTGCTTTCTTTAAGACAGCCGTACTAGGATGTAGGAGACTGTCTGGCGTGAAAATTCAGAGATGGAATAATTAGATTCAATGGCTTGCTTAGGGATTTTATGTGTAAGGCACCTTTGATTGTGGAAAAAGTTAAAGTACATTCTCCATAAAGCTTGGGAGGTTTCTCAAAACACTAGTACAAGTAGGTAGATGAAGAGATGTTAAATTCCTAATTGTTTCTTTTATCTTTCCTGTGGTAGAGACAGAATTCTGTTTTAAAGACATACCAAAACCCAGGTCTTTCATCTGGAGTGTAAAATTCATGTGTTCCCTGACCTCATGTGTCACATGGTAATGAAACAACGTAAATCAGAAATGTTAAAAGTTGAAGTTTGTTAATATTACTGCTGAAGCTCCACTCTCTTTCCCAGTTAAACTGACAGGTCCATAGTCCAAATATATATATTTACAGATTACAACGACACAAAGAAAAAAATTAATGGACACCCAATGAGAAACAAATGGAAATGCAAGTTTCAGATGACTATCTGGAAATTTTAAAAAACCCCCAACTAACAACAAAAATGGCCACCACAAAAACAACTTGCATTTTCAATGGGGTAATGGACTTTCTTTGTATTGTACTACCACCTTACTCCCAAGAAAATACTTTGGTGATTTACACTCTGTGGCAAAAGTTTTGTAAATAGCATACATTCTCTATCTGTGTTTCATTCTCATTTTTCTTGCTGTCTGGGCTGACGCAGTCATCAAGATACAGTAATGTCTCTCCTCGACTTGAAGAAGATGTTATATACTGATATTTTGAGTCAGTAAACAAAAGATGAATCTCTATTGGCCTCCCCATTTGTTCCCACCCTTGCCAACTCCTTCAGAACAACTGGTTGAACTTCATGTAGACCAGAGGTGGGAAGTGCTCACAAAGCAACACAAAGGCTTTGGGGACATTAGGCTAAGACCAGTTCAGCCTTGGGACACAATCAGTAAGGTGTTTTTCCAAGTGTCCACCAGCCTGGAATTATATTAAAAATAAAAATCAACTTCCCTCTTTCCCTCTCTTTCCTCCCATAAAATCTCAAAGAGAATCTGAAAACAGGGACATTTCCATACAGCTCATTTCACATAGAGAAATCCAACTCATTAATTCAAAAAAATCAAGACTACGCCAAAGCATACTGCACACTTGATATAATCACAGGTGAGTCTCATATTGCAGGTTTTTTCCCCATATGAAATGGATTGTGAATGCAACTGGAAACTAGTTCACATTCATTTCTGTGAACTACTGCTGTCCAATCTCACCCCACAAAAAAAAAACGTACTCTTTCTCCAGCAGATGATAGAAAGGAAACCAGTCTTGAAGTCAGAAGGTGAAATCCTGGCTCCACCGTATTCGATTGCCAAATTTGAATTGACTTTAGCAGAGCTAAGATTTCCCCCATAAAGATTTAGCTACAGTAAGCGGGGGAATGTCTAAATGGCAGAGTAGAAAACCAGGTTATGGAGATTTTAGATCCCCGCTTTGCACCCCCAAGCCAAGCACCACAGTAACACCTCACATAGGAATATTCCCTTGGCTGGGTAAGTAACAATTGGTTTTCCAACTCAAAAGATTCACATCATTACCAAATTTTCTGCAGGTAATCCTCCTAACAGGGAAATATAACAGAGATGAAGTTCTTCTTTCATCTTCACAGACAGTCTCTTGAGAACAACTATCACCGCCACATCTGGTGATTCTAAAGCTACATCAATTTTATTTTCCTTTGTAACCTGTTACTGACCTAATTTTCCCTATTATTAGTGCTACCCTGATCATTCTGTTTCATGCTACTGTAAAGGTACCTCTTTAAGTGAGAGGGACCCAGTCAATGTAAACTGAGGGGAGAAAACAAGCAAAGAAATGAAGCTCTTCATCAGAATGAAGACAAGCGACCAGAAATAAGAAAAAACCACATGAACAACTACTGAATCCATACAGAACAACGCAGTGATTGAGGTAATTTAATCATCACTGCTTCTAGCATCAAACTGAGGGCTGTAATTCCCACCGTACTTCTAAAGAGTATATTTCATGCAAGACATGAGAGTTGTTATTTCTTTCTTAATCCTTGCTTCAGTTCCTAAAGCAGCTCTCCACATGCGCTAATTGGGATAGACTGAAATTCAGCAAGCGATGCAGTTTTCCT
This sequence comes from Todus mexicanus, assembly GCA_013389965.1. Taxonomy (NCBI): domain Eukaryota; kingdom Metazoa; phylum Chordata; class Aves; order Coraciiformes; family Todidae; genus Todus; species Todus mexicanus. The sequence goes on from WEIS01063873.1 coordinate 2,580, forward strand.
GGGTTTTGTTTTCTTAACTGCTTGAATTCTAAGAAAGCATCTACTTTTTTCCCCACTATCAGATGCAATGTTGTAGCCTGGATACAGCATTGCCACTTGAGATCCAGATCTTAAAGCTACTCCTGAGTAATGCTAGTGGCCAAAACTCAGTATCTATCAGTGCACTGAAAGGCATGGCTGCATATGAAACGAAACCACAAAAAACCAAACCACCAAGAATTACTACTTCTTTTCCTGTAAATTACCTACTTTACCTGTGTGTTACCATACTATCTTAATTTACTTTTTTTTTTATCCTTACTATAAGAAATGTTACTACAACATTAGGATTTACATCATTTCTCTTGTATCCCTTATGAGTTTGAATGACTTAGATGATCTTATTTGAATGACTTAGGTGATCTTATACAATTACGTAAGTACTGGAATATACACAAGATTACATGGGAACACAGCATATAAACTATGAGATAGAAATCCCAAAACTATATTTAGCATACTCACTTGAATAAAGGAGTCCCACAAACAACACATTTGTATATTCCTTGAGCTTTATGATGTGTGTACTCCCCCTCAAAGGCACTGGGAAAACAACAATACTACATTTTAAAAATAAATCAAGGAATTTTGAGGGGTTTTAATTATTAAATTAGCTAAGGCTTTAGAAAAAAATGTTAGAGGAAAAACCCCACGATTTAAGAGTTGGCAGTTGTTTTTTATTAAAAGCAGCAAATAAAGCAGGCACAGGAAAAGGGGAATGTCCTCATTAGCGTGCCTCAGGTGTTACGGATCATGCAAGAGGAAGTGGATTGTCCCACAGTTCAAAGGACAGAACAAACGCAACAAAAAGGGAAAAAGTGGGACCTTCTTCCCCTATTCGGCAAGTGAAAGGTAAGGTTTTGCAAACACGGATTGTTTGACATGCGGCTCAAGGTGAGGCGCTTCTCTCAGTCTGTCTTTAGGAGGAGCGAGGGTGGTGGGCTCAGCAGCCTAGGCAGATGCATGAAGCGCCCAGGCACCTGGGACCTGGGCAGCCGTAGTGCTGGGTCAGGCTGCGATGGGCTGCCAGGGAGACAGAGGCATTGTAGCTGAAAATGGAATAATTGGTCCACGATTTCAAGCTGTGTGCGCCTTATATTTTTAGTTGAAAAGCAATATTACAGCTTTAAGGGAATATTTTTCTAAGTTAACTATCTAAAAGGCTAGGAGGTCATTCATCTAATACGAATCAGCTGCGCTAGCCCAACAAAAAGCCTATGTGCTCGGCAGCTTGTTTTTATTATCCTTTCACCCTTTTTATGAGGTCCAATTTTTTTTTTTTATAAACAGGATTTTTAAGAATGACCTAATCTCCGATTGTTTGTGTGCATTAAATCACGCTGTTGGTCCTGTACACAAGAGCGAGGAAGGCTGGGGGGAAGGCAGCCCTCCCAGCAGAAGCCAGAGTCCTCCTGCCCTGTCAGGGCAGCGGGAGGATGAAGGGCACCAAGGCAGAGATGGGGACCAGCCCTGCCACTTTCCCCCCACAGCAAATTTAGCCACCAGTACGCACTGTCAAGAGGAGTGCTGCCGATCAACCGGGACCCCACGTGCAGTGGAGAGCCCTCTCAGGTCATGAATGAAAACAAGCAGTTACATCATTAGTACATTTGGAGGAGAGGTAAAGCCAGGGTCTTATGCCAAGCTCAGTGGTATAAATTAGAAAACAAAAAATGGCTAAGCCTTGGCAAGCTACCTTCATGCTGGAATCAGCTGAGAGAGAGACTTTATTCACTAAAAACAGTCTTGGAAGCAAGTCCCTTTTTTTTTTTCTTCAGGACTCGAGGCTGGCTTCCAGCGACTAAAGCCATGTGAGGGCAGTTATTGAAAATTTTTGACATTCCAACCACAAATGAGCCAATAAATACCTTCTCCACATGTGCTTCAAAAAGAAATTGGAGTGGGGTGGAAAAGAACTAAATTATGCTACCTTCTTTCTGCAGCCAAAACGTCTATACTTACAATGGCCACCTTCAAAACTCCAGCCTCCTGGCATGGGGCCACTTCCCTCGTGGTTCTGCTTACTGCGATGTCTTCCAGAAAAAGTGTACCTAAACCACTATTACTTCCACACATTTTGTAGTAAACTAAAAACAGACTCTAAACATGAGCCCGGTGACTTTATAAGACATGCAGCGTTCATTAAAAGGCAAAGTCACACAAGACTCCTGGCCTCAGCCCCCGTGCTGCAGATGCTTGTCTTTGCAGTGGTGTTAATTTGTAGGGGTTAGTAAACAAGTGCAGAAATCCCAAGGCGGAAAAAAAACCCCCAACAAACCACAACCAAACTTGGTGGGGAAGGTGAGGAAGCACCAGTGGGAGGAAGGGGAGAAAAAAAGATGCTTGTGTATTGAGGATTGCGTTTCCTTTGTCCTGCCTTACCTTTCAGTCCCCTTCTCCTGAGTGACATGGTACTGCAAGGGTGTCAGCCGCTTCCTCAGCTCCTCCTGGGAAAAGACCACCTTACAGTCCTTTTTATCCCTACATGACCCTGCAAAGGGAGAGGATATGGGAGAAGGAGCCTTTTTAGCTTAAATCCTGAATAATTGCTTTGGCAGACAGCCACCGCATAGCTTCTGCATTCACTTGTCAATGATCAGACTGGTCCCTAATGCACGAAGAATGGCTCAGCTGAACTGCAGCTGATTATTTCTTCAAATCCAAGTTTAAAAAAGAATTCTGCTTGAGAGCCAGGTGATTCCACCGGAGCAGTGACAATGTGCTACAGCCAAAGCCCTTCAGTGTGTTATACGCTAAATTGTTGCGCACGCAACCATTCACAAGAAAGTAACATTCTGCCCCCCCCGTTAATAAATAAATAAATCTGCAAAAAAAACCCCAAACAACTACAGCTGAAATGTTCTCTACAAGACATCTATATTGGAGACTTATGGTAATGGGCATATGATGTTCAGCCACAACATCCAATGACTTCATTACCTTTTAAAGTAGCTGAAAAACAATTACAAACCTTTAGAATTCCAATAAGATTGATTTAACTTCTAGTTGAATCCTTGTTCTTTTGCTTTATAACACAAACCATTGTATTTTTTCACCGTTGAAGCACTAGAATAGAAGCCTCAAGGAGTAAGTCATTTCTTTATGCACAAAGCTGTACAAGGTTCAACAATAAATTTGTCGTAAAAATTAGGGTTTCTAGTGAAACTACCCTCCTTTGAAAATCTTGTCTTATGCTTTGCTTAGTTCACACCAAAAATCCAAGGAGTACATAAGGATTACTGTAAAAAAACATTCACATGGTGAAAAAATTCACATCACATCAGGAAAGGAAAAACAACAAGGTGGCTTTTGAGAATGAAAACTCCCGAAGTAGTGACGGAAAATTGTCAAACGCTCAAATAACTTTGACAACCACTTTTAAAATTTAGCTGACAAAACATGATAGGGAAAGAGCACTCTAATTATGACAGTAATTAAAATATGGGACAATTAGAAATAAACAGTCCAAACAAAAATATTTTTTTGCTTGTAATGTATATACACTCTTAAAAAGACCAATTGTGTTCCCAAAGTAGAGGGAACAGAGCTACCCATCTGTATGTCATTTAGTACAGGAGAGGCAATGGCAGGTTTAAATTACATGGTATTGGATTGCAATTTCCTAACATTGGATGCTTTTCTGCTTTTTTACCTTGAGTCATTACTAAGGAGTGTTCATAAAAAGTAGCTTAAAGCACAGATGCTTGCAAATCATTTAAGAAAAGATGTTTCTTTCTTCCTCCCCCTCTTCTTTTCTCTTTTTTTTTTTTTAACGTGTGGGGGTGGGTGAATAGGGGAGAGAGAAAAAGAATAATGCTGTTGGTCACTACTGACTAACCCTAGGAAGTATTTTCAGGAAGGAAAAAAAAGTAAAATTGAAAACATCTGATTGAAGTAAATAGTGCAAACATAAAAAGCTTTACTAGTGAAAGAAAGGTATTGAAAGGCGACTTTATTTCATAGATTAGAAATTACTTTTGATCTAAACATTCTTAAAAACAGATTGTTTTCCACTCTGAGCCATCTCATTAGCTGTGCTGCAGAGCCTTCGTTTTAATGGCAAGCTTTGAAAGCGCACTGCTGTATGCCTTTGTTAGCTTCAATCTTATTTGGGAGAGGGATAAAGATTTCATTCCAGGTCTCTTTGTTTGTCTTTCAAGAACCACTAAAGCAGTATTCACACAAATTTTGCAGGAATGTGCCCTGTGCCATAGCTTACAAATTATTTGGTTTTGGTGCACTTAAAGGTCACCTTCCAAATTAGCAAAATTTTCCTACATCCTGGCTTTTCAACCTTAAATGTAAATATTGTTTCCTAACTGTAAGTGAGGTTTGTTCTTTATAACGTTTGGTTGCTTATTTAAAGATGTCAAACGTTGGAGGTTTTTATTCTCCAAACTTGCAGGGCTCTAGGACTAATAAGTCTTTCAAAGTATAGCTAACAGGGAAAGGAAGCATATGCATTTTATAAATAGCTATTGTTACGTTGCATTACGCAGCTCAGAAAGAAACTGTTTGAGAGATGGTCTTTCATCTGTAATTCCAGCATTAAAAAGTAGTCTTGAGAGCAGCAAAGAATCTTACAAATGAACACCTCTTCACTTTTGAAAATATCTACTAACTACCTTTTTTAATTCTATTTGCTCTTTAGATGTTGCAAAACATCAAACTAAGTGTAACTCCACTTTGGAAAAAGTCAGAGAAAATCCTGAATGTTTTAAAGAACGATCAATATTCCCTCTTTACCTTCCTGGAATAATTTTTCATCTATTTTAGAAATTCAGTGTTCCTCAATCAATGGGTTCACTATATGCACAAGAAAATTTCTATACGTCACTTGATCCACAACATAGATCAGAATTAGGAAGTGTGTTATAAAAGATCTTTTCCCCCATTGTTTTTAATAATTAACTGACTATTTTAAATACAGAAAAGTATTTATGTCTACAGGGGAATTTTCTCAAACTGCACTGGGGTAAACTGCAGGTTTGCAGTTTAATGGAGTATACATTGGCAAATAGCTATAGTTGCACTTGGCACTCAAGAACAGCCCCGTTAAATTAATTGCACTTATTATTTAACTGCTAGCAACAAAAAAAAATAGCTCAGTAAATTTGATTGCACTATTTCCATATTGCAAAGATCCAAGGAGGTAAAGCAAGACCCACCCCTGACTGCAGAGGATGCAAGGATACCTTATCTGAAACTGGGCTAGCCTACAAGCCTCAATAAAATGCAGCGAATCCTAAAAATCACTGGATGAGATTCTAGCTATACAGTCCTTTGCTTAGGAAAAAACCTGCACGCAAGAGGGACAAAAGTGCTCAACTTGCAGCACAAGAAGAGTGGCTGCTTCCATTTTTTCAACTGTTCCTTTATAGTATATATGAGATGTCTGCTAATGTTGAAGCCAATTGTCTGTATCTTGGGAGAGGACAATGTAAAGCTACACAAATATATGCCCAAGATGAGAGAAACTGCCACTAGTGGCACAGCTGGTATGAAACTCATTCTTAAAGCAGAGAATAAAGGTGCAGGCTGACCACCTTCCTCAGTCTGGTTTCCCAGAGAGGGGACCAGGTGTGGGCTGTGGCAAGGGCTCCCATACAGGCAACAAACTTCTTCAGCAACTCAGGCATAAAGGCCGGCTCACAGTTCATTTGCGAATTATACAGTTCAAGGCGGAAGAGAAAAAAGGTCACCAGTTTTACAAATAGCATGCCATCAGTGTGATTACATCGAAGCTGAGACCAAATCAAATACAGAGTCTGGGTTTATTGGATCTACATTAGGACTCTCAGTTGGATCTCACTTGTCCTTTGGAAGCGGTGACTTTTAGAAGAGCCTGGGACAGCTATGTTCCTAGCTGCAGTTAGATCCTGATGTTAGGAGAGGTGAATGCCAGTCTACAAGACAAAATTCTCTTTACATTCCACTTTAGGATCAGGGGACTGATTAAATCTTCCTAATCGGCACACCTTGGTGCCTTTGCAGGGGTTGGCACTCAGAAGAGCAGTAAGCAGGCAAAGATCCACAAACAGGCATCAGTGTTTCCCACTTGAGGGCACCTGCCTTCAGCCTTTGGCCAACATTTACAGCAGTCCTAAAAGCTGTTGAGATCTTGGAGCCAGATTGAAGGCTTTGTGAAGAAAAGGCCAGGTTCACAAATCATAAAGCACAAAAATTTAAAAAAGAAAAAAAGAAAAAAAGAAGAAGAAAAAAAAAAGCTCAAGAGGGTGAAACAAACACCAAGAGAAATCCTTGGGGGGCCTTCACAGCATTCCTGTGCTTAGGAACGGCTTTTCTGAAAAGCAACGCAAGGTTACTGTTCACCTGCAGACTACGGGCATTTCAGAGGTCAGCTCTGGAGTCCTCCTCTGGATGAATGAAGTGAACAGGAAGAATTTTCTGAGTGTTGACCTGATAATGAAGACATTAAGCATCTCACCTCACATATAAATTCCATTTTCAATTGACCTTTTCAAATCTGTGGTTCATAACACAGACACGTGCCATTTCCTTCCATATAAGCAGTCACAAGAAAACTAGCAGCAAGATATGTCCAGACAGATGGACATGAGTTAGCAGACCATTACTCCTTACCACTCAGCCCTTTACCTGCTCCAGCATGCCAGAGAGTGGTGATTAGTGTCTGACATGCCCTGAAATATGGTGGCATTTTGCCTGATGGATTTCCTTCTTCAAGTAGTCTTTTGACAGGTTCTAATGATTTTCTCTTCTGTTTAGTTCGTTCACTGCGTGGAAGACACAACGTGTATTTTCCCCCTTCTATGTATGCTTATGTTCTGCTGGCATTAATGGACATCACAATCATGCACGGAGCACATGCCATTAAGACTTGCTGAATTAAATACAGAAAGATCAAATGTTCCAGCAGAGCACAGCCATATAATAAATTTGGCTTCTAATTTTCAGTACTATTACTTTTAATATACCCAAACAGGGCTTTAGGTGCCTTCCAGCACATTTAGTTATTCATATACCACCCCAGCCCCAATCCTGCAATAGGACCTGGGGGGGTAGACCCTTGGGAGTATGCACAGCTCCAACAACTACTTAAGGGTCTACGAATGTACATCAGATTACAGGATCTGGTTTGAAGTACATATCTCTCTGTTTCCCAAAGCCAGTCTCCTCATGAGTGGGTCATACCTTAGCCATTCACAGTAAATTATCTCAAATATGACACTAAGAGGAATACTGCAAGGTTAAAAAATATTTGCATATGTTTCTTTTAATAAATATCCTTATACATGCTATTGCCAACACTCATTGTTATTAAAAGTGGAATTTCTCATTTTTATTATTTCAAATTTCATTTACACCATTTATGCCTCTTGTTTACAGTTTTGCCTCTCTCTCTGCTTAGGAAAAGGGACAGGCACAACTCTCACTTCTGTCTGGTCTCTTCTTTGCAGTCTCTACCTGGTGGGCTGCTGCAGTGTCCTCTCACTGCGAACAAGCCAGGAACTGCTCATTGAGTTACAAAAAGAGCAACTCTTGGAAATGCAAATCAGTGAAAATGGTTCTATTGGTTTATAAGTTGGAAAAAGCTGGTTTACAAAACCTGTATTTGACATGATAGATCTTTCTACAATCCCCTCACAAGCCATTTTAAATTACCTAAGCATGCTGCTGACTAGGATAGATGCTGCAAAAGAACTCTGAAATGTTGGGAGGTCAAGTTTAAGTAAAATCCAAACTCCACCATTAAAAAACCCCTGCAAATGTCTTACACATTGAAAAACAGACCCATGTTTCTTCTCTGAGGGATGGTTCCTTTGCTCCCTGGCTGTAGGTAGCTAACTCCCACCCGCTGTTGAAATACCATTTGCAGTTTCATGCAAGCATTAGGAGTAATGGGGCGAAGACCATTTCCACTACATTGTGCGTTGAAAATCCAAAATCTGGGTACCAGAACAACAGTTACAATTTTGGCAAATGCCAGGTTCTGTCTCTAAAGAACACCACCCAAAAATTAACTGTCTTTAAAAAAAATTATTTACTTAACACCCAGCAGGGTCACATGGCCACAAGGGAAGGGCAAGACCCTTCTTTGCAGATTTGCAAACTTCCCATGCAATTCAGTAACAGAGCTGTCACGTTTATTTTTTCCACCTGGCCAGCAGCATGGCTTATGGTTTATATAAATGTATGTATTTTGAGTCACCATCAGAGATCTCCCATGTAAGACAGCAAATTTCTCAACCCCTGAAAAAAAAATAAATAAATCCCCAAACTCCCAACTAAGGCATCTCCTCTGTGCACTCAACTTTCCTTCTGAAGAAAGCGGTACTGGAACCTCTGTGATCCCAGTACAGGCAGCATCTACGGGAATGAATGGAAGCGGCCTTGTTGTTTCTGCAGGTCTGCAAGCGTCTTCGGGGCACGTTAGCCAAGGTAGCCACGCAAGCCAAAGAGACACGCCCTGAAAAAGAAATCTGAAGCTGCCTCCCCTCCCTGCCAATGTAAAAAACATTTAACAAAAGATTGAAGTGTTTTCCACAGTGGGGAAGGGGGAGAGATAAGCAGTTCATTTGTCCTCTGCTGGGAAGTCTACTTTACTTCTTTATCTTACAGTAATGAAATAAATGTCACTGCCAGACACAATCTTGGTCTCACTTTTCCAAATTACAACCACTGAGGACTTCACCACTGCCCTGTGCTGGCCAGTGGAGGTGCAGGCAGCTTCCCCAGAGGATTTCTGAGCTGTTGTCTTCACCAGTAGTATAGCAATGGCAGCATGTGGCTGCTCTGCAGAGGTTCGTGAATAGAAGTATCTTCAATTAAGTGGAGCAAAAGCTCATTACGTTGTAACTGCCACTTTTGTTACCCTTTCTGCTGGGATGGCCAAAGACAGAGTGCACGGGGCAGCTGACCTATTTGCCTTGTTCTTGGATGCAAACCAGGCGAGACAAGATCAAGATCTATTGGTTCAGCAGTGGAGGGGGGAGCATTTATATATAATGATGGATTTCTCTTCCTCTCTCCCTTAACAGATAAAGAGACTTTTGTTTTGCTGATATGATCCTAGCACCTTTCAGAGGCACTACATTTGTTTAAATTAAAAACAAGAAAGGCGGAGACACTGAGCACTCTGTATCTGGTCAGCAGATTTCTGTCAGAATCAATAAAAGGGTGCACAACACACGGAAAGGCATTTTATTAACAGCATAATTAAGCTGAATTTACTAAGAGTGCTTTACGTTACCTTTTGCATTTTAAGTATTTCAGTAAGCCATCAAAATAAGTTTACTCACACAGCTTTAATAAAGGTTTAACCCCTCCACAGAAACAATTAAAAAGTCATCATCTGCCAGCTGTTACCGCTGTGGCGTGTAGCTTATTGTGGCATTCAGGCTGTTGCTAAATCCTCCTGCTGCTTCCTCCACAATAGTGACGTGTGGCCTGTGAAATGAGCACTGCGTTTCAAGAATCAAGGTGCTGCAATCTATACTTTGGATGGGGGTGGAGAAGAAGAGAAGGGTGGGAGGAGGTCTTCCTTCTCCTCCAATTCCCCACAAGGGCCCAGATCTAACCTCCTGCAAAAATCTGTCTCCAACTGTTCGGGAACCCTTTAGCAAAGATGCAACTGGCACAACCTGTTCTGTGGCTTTTCATCTCACATCTCCAAGGCACTCAGGGACATAGCCAGCATGGGGACAGAAACAGCTGGACACACTGTGTTCCACAGCTCCGCTATGACCACCACTGGAAACACTCTAGCCCCATCCCCTCTCAAGCTTCTTCAAGCCTAATGGTAGAGAAATAGTCAAAAGGTTAGTAGCTGCCAGCTTCTTTCCCTAGTGGGTCTTCTAGACTTTCCTGTGTTTCTGTAAAATTGAGCCATTGGGTTAGGAAGATGGGGTCTACAAAAGGGGCTTTAAGAGGACTCAGTCGAGCCCTTTGATGCTCTCCTCTCCTTGGGACTTCTTGATCTGGGCCAGAGCATTGAGCAGGGAGTTCTTACCTGGAGTGTACAAAGCCGCGAGCACCTGACCTGGGCTGCCACCAGCTACTGTCCCAGAAGAACCTCTCCTCCATCTGGAGCAAGGGTCACCTTCATACCCCAGCCATGCACCCCTTGCCAACATAGCCTCTTTTGAAGGAAATGACAAGAAGAGACACACGTTTTGCTTGTAACCAAGAACAAGTATTTTCTGCTTCTTAGTCATGTCTGGGACAAAATTCCTCTCTACTCCCCTCAAATCACAATCTGTGCTGTAGCAACCTGTGGTTAACCTAAGAGCTAAGGTATGGTAATGTTCGTGTCTTTGGTGGCTGACTTCCAGTTCACACTCCAGACTCATGCAATGCACCATCAAATCCCAAGCTCATACATCCCCTCAGTGACCCCTTGGATCATGTCCTCCATCACTTCCCAACACATTCTTATGGACTTTAGGGTTCATATTCCCATCTTGCACCTTTTCTTGCTTGGTCCCCTCAGCTTAGCAATGTATAAAAACTCCTTTTTGCATGTTGTCATCTCTCCTTTACATCACATGCTTCTCTGCAACTTTCATCATGTACTCCTTAGAGAAAGGATAAAGCCAGGGGTTGCCTTTAATTGAAGGGGCGAAAAATGAGGGTAGTCCTTAAAGGACTTCTCAGACCTCCCATTATAAGCAGACAACCCAATAATTTAAAAAGTAGCTTTTCATGGAAAGCTTTAAAACACAGAAACACCGTTAGTCCTGAAACTTCATCTTTTCTGTACCCAACTAAGCAGAAAATACAGTAAGCCTACGCTGCAGAGGGCACTAAAATGGAACACGGGAAATTTATGAGCTCCCAGAATTAAAACAAGAAGGGTAGAAATGGCTTGTGGTGGGTCCTTTATGGGAGCAGGAAGGGAATGCAAATGACCTTAAGGGATCGGTCAGAGAACACTTTAAAGAACTGGCTCTGTGCAGGGTCTGAGAGCACAAGAAACATCTCATCATCCCTGTGCTACTCAGTGTCAGTGAGTCACTCAGAGTCACTAAAGAGCCTCCACCCAGACGAGGCAGGGATGAGCACCTTCTGTCTATGGAGCAGATGAGGGAGAGTTCAAAATTACACCAGAATAAGGAGTTAAGAAGGGAGGGGGGGAGGGGGAGGGAGGAACAGGGAACAAACAAAAAGGATACATTAACAAGGGGTTTCTGGTCTTCTCTATGATTCCAAATTTTGCAAGCATCAGGCACAATAAGAGTATTATTCCCAATGAGATATCTACAAATAAATATCATTCTAAACTGTATTAAATAATTAAATATTCTTGACTGAATCCTATTGTACAAAAGAAACATCTGCAAGTATGGAATAACATCAAACACACTCCCATTGAGACAGCAATATACAAAGGTAAATTTTTAAACCCATTTTCAAGCCATGCCAAAAATATAATGCTATGCTCTATTATGGTAATACAGAGTTCTACTACCTTATGACTAGAAGGCAGACATACAGACAGACATTTATGTAACAGTGACACATGAACAGCTTCACATGCTATTTACTATTGTGCTTACATAGTGCTTGTTTTCAAGACTCTTTAAAGCATTTATCAAATTCCTCATAACTGCTGGGAGGTAGTAAACTATGTAAATTACGACTGTATTTTAAGTTTTAAAATCTACTTTTGTTCAAAACCATTTTTTGTTCAAAATTGGTATTTGCTTCTTTTGTTTGATTGTTTGTTTTATAATTTAGCTTTATAGAAGTGAGTTTAAATTTCTTCCCCCCTCAACCAGTTCTGAGGAACACACACATCCAGCTGAGACCTTGTATGACATATTTAAACCCAGAGCAAATTTTTACGTTCAAGATATAAACCCCAGAAAATAGGGATTTATAAATAAAACATTGACAGGCATTTAACCATAGCCATACTGGTGGCTTTTGCTGTACAACTTATCAGTCTTACTTTTATTTTCTTTCAGCTGACGTGAACAGACATCTGTAATAGTACATCTTTGGTGACACACACTATAGAAAGCTATGGAAAAGTTACAACATATATTATGGAAATTATATCTCTGAACATAGAAACATACAATATGAAATGTTTAGACATGCTTGTCACACAAAGTTTGATAGCAAATACTACTACTTTGAACACAGGAGGTTAAGGTCTTTTCTAGACTTATCATTGTTAAAGACAGATCTGGCAAACGCTACACACAGATAATTTCACTGACATGAGCAGTTTGAGAGTACAGAGGGACAAATGAATGTGAATAACTCATGTATGTAACTGTTTGCAAGATCTGCTCCTAAAAGTAATCCTTTATGTTAACAGATTACTACTAAAAATCCAAATTTGAAACCCAGCAATTTTTTGTTCACTAACTATTCATTTCAATTGCATGGAAAAAAACATTATAGGGAAACTTGGAATTAACAAAGATTTAATAAAACAAGTTATGAGAAACTATACTGTAGATATTTATTTAATAATGACTTACACCATATGCCCAGCACCATTTTCATATAGATGTATTGTAGTTTAATCTAATCCTAGCAAAATATGGTTTCCTACTAGTAGTTATTTTAGTAATTAACCACTTCACAACAATTTAATAGTATCTAGGACTTTATTATTGAATACAGAAACAAACAACCCAGCCCTAAGTCTACCCTTGTGATTTCTTCATCATTACTTAATTTTACAAGCACAATAATTTTCTTTCATCTACAGGAGAGGGAAAGCCAAATTATCTCATGCAAAAAAATGTGATGTAAGCAGCACAACATTCAAAGTGTTAAAGAAATAAAGGATTTTTTTTTTTTTTTTAAGAAATGAGAACCCATAATAATTAAAAGACACGGCAAAGCAAAATAAGCTATCTTTTTACTTTATAGCTTGGTGGTCTGCTACAGAAAACATATGTACATGGAATCTGGGTAATCGTTACTTGTATCAGTTACTTGTTGGTACGCTCTAAAGCAGTCGAAGTAGTTTTTACATTAAAAGTTGGGGGGGAGGGGAGGGTCGTTGTTGGGGTTTTTTTTAACAGAATTAATTCCTGTGAACTAAATCCTGACAAGTGCTGAGTGCATCTTACATTTCCAAAGAAATTTAGATCATTCCAGTCTAATAAAGCGGGCTCGAGGAGCAACGCTTCTGCATCACACGACAGACACAGCAGAGCTGTGATCGTCACTGGCAACGAAGAAACCTTGAACTAATGTGAAGGTAGTTTGCATACAACCACAACCTGATGTGATTTTTCCTAATGCATATGCTCTTCTTAAAATGCATATCAATGCTCATAAGGTCTCGAGTTGTACTTTATGTGTGAATGGCTCTTAAATGGGAAGCTTTCCATCTAGTGCTTGGTGTGCCAAACAGCATATGCTTAGTGCCATCTACTGGGAGTAGTACTGCTCATGAAAATGATCAGGGGGCTGGAACACCTCTCCTGTGAACACAGGCTGAGTGAGGGAGCTGGGCTTGTTC
>WEIS01063874.1:0-14323 GCA_013389965.1 Todus mexicanus
TTCATCCTGCATAATCACTACTTTCCATAATTAAGTGCAGAATCTGACTGGGTTCACACTTCATTGTGCTGTAGTCTAGCTATGCTCAGATCCTCGATATCAGGCTTCTTGCCCGGTTCTCTAACAAATACACTTTAATTTCATTTCTTTAAGATATATAGCTGAGCTGCCATGATCATTTGGCTTCTCAGGGGTAAGAGGACTGTGAATATCAAAAAGATAGATGGAAGAGAGAAGAAACAGATTCTCCCTTCAACATAATGCAATAAGGCAGCAGGCTGAGCTCAAAATAGCCAGAGGAAGTGCTGAATGACCCAAGTGATGACAGGCTTGGTGGCATTCTCCTGCGTGTATAGAAGACACTTGTTTTGTCCATATGTCTCCATATTGTAGCTGAGAAACTACTGTAGTGTTCTCCCAAAGTGATATTCAGACTGTGAGTTTAGTTTGAAGGGGAAAGCCAGTCTGTTTTCTTATAATTTATAAACTTTTGAAAAATGTCAGTAGAATAAAGATCTTTAAGTTAACTAGTCTGTATTCTTTTCCATCTGTGAAACTACCAAAAGCTCTTACTTCAAACAAAGTTTGTGTGAGTTTTCCTGGAATAAGAATCGGCCCCTGATAGAGCTTTGACTTGTCACCTATTTAAGAATGTTTTCATTATTTTCTGATTACTTGCCTAGCATTGCCAAATTTAACCTTTCTTTATTAAGTAATTTAATACTTAGAGCTTACAGAAAACTTAACATGTCATCCACCTCTTTCATTTTAACTGATTCAAAGCAAACTCCATTTCTTAGATTCTTTTTTTTTTTCCACATTGCACATCTGAACTTGCAGTGAGAGAGACTAATACAAAACAAATAAAAACTTTCTTTTTTGAAACTTTTGAACAAGTTAAAACACATGCAAAAGTCTATTCTCAGTAATTGATACTAATTAAAATGCTGAAGCTGCATTAACAAGAAATGAAAAGGAATATTTTGGGTCTTATCTTTTGCAACCTGAATGTCTTTCATGCTCAGCTTTTCATAAATGCAGGAATATTATACCTTGTATTATTTCCGTTGAAAATGCTATTGCTGTTTGGCATTTTATGGGGTGTGGTTTGTAATTTTATTAACACCATCTGTTGTTTAAAAGATAATATAGAATGTTTAAAAATTACCAAAAATGCTGGTGTACACAGAATCAGGAACAACATTTGCAGTTTGCTCTTTGCCTGGCAGTTTATCTGCACATAAAGCTGATTCATATTGAAGCCAGTTGAATTTAACTCCTTATGATTCATGTGATACTTTAAATATCTCCACTGGACTATGCATTAAACACTATCAGTATCATGACCATATTCTGTATCTGAAACAGCTTTTGCTGCCGGATCTCCTTTAAAGTGCTGAAGGGTAAGGAGGGAAATGAAAGGCTGTATTATGAAAGGACTAAGGACCCTGAAGATCACCTTCAAACAGAATTACATGTCTTTAAAAGGGAAAGGCGGGACAGCAAGATGAATGAGGAATGGATTTGTTTCCGTGACTTACGTTTCTGCTAGAAACGCTCAGACACATCTAAAAGCAAAAAGAGTTTTTAATTACTGAATAAAGCTTTTTTTCTTTTCTTTTTTTTTTTTTTTTTTAAGCATCATGGGCAGGTGGTTTTACACTTTTCGCTCCACCCACAGCCTGAGACCAAAGCCAGTTAAAATACAAAAGCAGGAGATGTCATAAATGCATGCTTGAGTGAACTCGGAGAAAGATCAGTGATAAAAGACAAGGAGAGATGCCCGTGGTTGGCCTGCATCTTCGTTAGGTGGAGAGCTGTTGAAACTATGCTTAGCAGGCAAACCATCATGACCTTCTCTGATCTTTGCCTATTACCTACCTGCTTAAAATAAATAGCCAGTTACATTTAGGGGGAAAAGAGAGACAAAACTCTACTAAATAAGAGTTTACCAGTCACAATTTGACTCTTCTGGACTTACTGGAAAAAGACAATTGCTCTCTTTTGCTAGAGATGTATAAAAAAGAAGATAGTTCCCATCATGATCCTAGAAAATAGAACCCATAACACTTTGGCTCCCAGCTACAGAATTCCTATCTGAAGAATATGCTGAGGACAACAAGTCCCCTGCTACCAAGTAATGGAAAAAATATGCTAGGAAAGGCCTACTAGCCTGTTACTGGCTGCCGACTTAAATATTTTGGACTGAGAAAAACTGCGCTTCAAACTAACAAGAATCCAGGTGACAGACATTTTATTTAACTTGATACCATAACTTTGTATATAAGGAAAAATGTCCTAACACAACTATTCCAGGGGAAAAAAAAAACAAACAACAAAACGTTACAGCTATCTTTGTACAGTATTTGTATTCTGGGGTAAAAAGTCCAAAGCGCAAACAAACAGACAAAAAGTCGTGCATGGGTTTATACACTTTATCTCGGAATTAGGCTGATTTTTATTCTAGAATAATTTTTCCACTCACAATGCAGGGTAATTATTCCCAAATAAAGTTTTTTTTTATTGCAATGAAGTGTCCACAGGGAGCTATCACAGAGTAGTTATCCCAGAATTTCTATGCTGCTTAACTTCCCTCACGTAGACAAGCCTTGAGAAGACATATCCAAAAGAAGATCGAGGAAAAAAATTAATAATGTATCGGTGCATATGTTACAGCATAAAGTGTGAGTGCTAAAAGTTATACTTTTTAATGTAGATACTATAAACCACACGTATATCTCAGGAAGATACATGGTAATAGCAGCAGAAAAGGCTTTTGTGGAAACTTGTAATAAGAATTCAAGCCTTTTCATTTAAAAGTTACTTTCAAGTATTTCAAATGGAACTTTTGTCTTTATTCAATGCAGATGCACTGTTTACTAAAGAACTTTATGGTGTTCCCTCTCTGAATCTACTGGGAAGCTGTGATTAACAGTGATGTTCAGTCTTCTGGAATATAGTGGCCCTGGTACAGCGCTGGGTCATAATTCCTTAAATAAGCTGAAATGCCCAAACTTTGGCATATACCTCAAGAATAAATTAAATTCAAAGGTGAGAATGAGAGATGTTTTATTAGCTGAGCAGGTACACCTCCTATTATATCAATACTTTACTGAGATGCATAGTGCAGTCCACACTCTCTCTTGTTCCAAGCTGAGTGATGTATAGGTGTATCTGTGTTCATTATATTTAGGTCATGTTTTCATATTTTTGGAAAGTGTAAAAACCCCCACAAAACCTATGTATAAGTCACATAAGACTCCTGGAGTTTGTGTCCTGGGCAGAAGTATCACTGTCCTTCCACTTTGTGTCACTCTCAAGGTTTCCTTAACTATGGATGACCAAGACAGGATGATCTCCTCTGACTCCAGCCATATCCTCGTGACAGAGGTACCCTTATGGTATCCCTGGATTGTCCTAGTCTTATCCCTGGGACATTCTGTGTGACGTGACATTGGACTTTTCCCCACTCCCACAGTTGCTTTGGTATCCCTGGCAAAGCCCTTCTAACACTTGGTCCCACTCATGGATCTTGACAATATGCACACATGTTGCAGTATATGGTCCCTTGCATGGTTGGAGAAGACAGGAATATTCAAGCATGAGGTAGAAAGTGCTAGCTCTGTTGGAAGCATAAAAAAAGGGCCAGCCAGGCACCATTTCAATGGGCCAAGGCCCCTTGACAAGCATCAATGTTAACTCTATGCTTGGTGCACAGCACCTGGCTGGTGAGAGCTGCTGCCTCTTAGCCCAGGTCTGATGTTTCTCAGCTGCTCTGGGTATGTATCACAAGCCAAACTATGCTGCAGTGGCCTCCTAGGCAAGGAACAATCAACTCTGTGCCTGTAATTCAAGGATAGGTGGAGAAGCAGCACGGTGTTTTGTTTTGCTTTTGCTTTTGATACCTGGAGCAGTCAAGTCACCCATCCCAGGGCAAAGGCTGGTGGGCCCTGTGTTCTGGAAGGTCACCAGACGGCCCTCCCCAGATCAGGGGAGAGCCACTTATTGTTTGCACCCCACCCCCAGCCTTCCAAATTCAAGGAACTGTGCAAGGAGAGAGAGCTCTATAAGGTCTCTGCCAAGCCTTGCCGTGACCTTAGGTGCTGCCTCAGTGGACATGGCTCCGGCAAGGGGAGAGCCATGTGCAGTGCCATCTGGGCTCATGCTGGCGAGGTGACCCTCCCTCCGGCTGCAGACACCTGTGCCTCTGTCTGCCTCCAGAGCCCCAGTCCCTGCTCCTCTCTCAGATCTCACCCCAGGAATCACTCAGGCATCTCTCTCTGTCTCTCCTCTCTGCAGACAATGGTGACGAGCAGCTACCTGTCCACCACAGTTTGTCCAGGGCTCAGCAACACACACAGTAGGGATGTGGATCTCTGTGGTCCCTGTACTGGGACCCATGTCCTTGCAGCCACACTGCAGGTGTAGGCACCAGCGGCGACTGACTTATCTCTTGCCACCACAGACTTCTGCAGATCTCCGCAACTGCCCCAGAAAACAGAGTGGGGGGGAAGTTTGCCTTAATGTGCCTTTGATTTCAGTGAACTTGGGAGAACACCCTTGGCAAGTATGAAAAAATAGTATTTTAATAACCACTATTAAGAAGTGTCTCTCAAGTCCTGTAAGGATAATTTTCTCAATATGTGAAAACTCTTCCTAGTTTCTTGTTTGAGGAAATGCGGAAAAAAAATCCACCAAAAACTGGAGTTGGGAGGGGTTGTTTGTTTCTGTGAGTCTTCTAGCTCTTGTTGTGTTTTCATCTTGCTCAGCAGGACTGCCAGGCCCTCCCCTTCACTTACTGATACTTCTTCTTTGTGATCTGGATGCGAACAGTAATTGCAGAAGCATTTGAATTTTTTTAAAACGTGTTACTATTTTTTTTTTTTTTTAAGAATTGTCAGTAATGTTTCGGCTCAAATTTGAGAGTTGGCTGATGGATTTCATGCTGGAGTGATATTATTCCTAATTTTCTGGCACCAGATACTTGTTCCTATTGCTTTCAACTATTTTCAGTCAGGAAAATAAAATATTTGTGCTGATTCTGATAATCAGCCTGTTCTTGCACACTTTGTAACTGTGATATTGCTTAGGGTAATCTTGTTATCCTTTCAAACAGCATGAGAGGATGCCACAGTTAATGCCTTTGCAATAAATGGGGCAGTCTGTCCATGTGGAGATAGTCCCATATTGGCTTGCACTTACTTTGTGTTTTTTGTAGTTTTTCTTCCTGCAATCCTGATTGTTAACATGGGGAAAATGAGCTATATTACAAGCCAGGCTAATTACTGTATTTGAACACATTTTAAGTAAGAGGTTTAAAACCATGTCAGCAGGTCTCACACTGATGATAATGTAACTCACCTTTTTAGTCTGTAGCACTTGTATTACTGCTCACTCAGACCCTTTTCTATTGTGCCATGTATACCTCACCTCATGATGAGGAAACCGACCTCGGGCCATCAGCTGTTGTGGCTGAAATAGTAAGAATGTTAATTATTTAGTCATGATTTCCCTTGCCTTGTTTTTCCTTAATTTTAAGGCTTCTCTGCCACATCTTTCCAAACATAAAACCTAGGGGAAAAAAAACAAATAAGTGTTTTTCTTTGTTTTAAAGCTTCCTTCTTTTTGTTCTACTAGAGGTAAGGGGAGTGTATCATTCTGACACCTGAAATGTCCAGGTAGTGCACAGACCTGCAAGATATATCTGCTGTGGTTTTGCCTTACATGACTAAGGGAAAGGCCTTTTCCTTCCATCATGTTCTCTGCATTTCTTTAGGGGGTTTGCTTTGTGGTTGCATCTTCTGCTGGATTTCATGTCCCCAACATTCATTTGCAGTGATGGCAAGCAATCAGCCTGACATCTCTGACTCTCCAGTTGCACCGAGGGGATTGGAATTGGTGTATATGAAATTATCTTGGCCTCCTGAAGAGCAATATGAGGATTGCAACTAAGACTATATTAATTTATTTTATTTTTTTTCAGAGAACCTTGTTGATCTGAATTCTGTTCTGATGAAACAGGCTAAGGAAACTCGATCTGTATTTTCAAAGTGGGGAACAACTGGAGTGAAACAGGTGAGCAGGAATCCTGTGGTGATGGGCGTCATGCTATTCATGTCAGTTCTTAGGTTCTCCTTTTGTCACTTTATTAAAAAAACCACAACCAACCTTAATGAAACTCTGATATTTTTCCAAAACAGTGTGTTGTCAGGTAAAGCTACTGGCCCAATGACAGTTACACAGGCTGCCTATGTAATATAACTGTGTGGATTTTCAGCCATGGAGCTAAAAATGGGATTAACCCTTCTATGGCATCTCATGTACAATAAAGTGTATTTGTTTTGGTGGAATATCTGTGACCTCCTTTACTCCTTATTACTCTTGATGTTTCACCTCCTGATTCCAAGGTGTATCAGAGTATAAAAATAAGTCTCTTTTGTGCACTGGATATAAACAGAATCGATTTAAACGTGTCATTTTCACTCTCAGACCCAACAAAAAGTCCCTTAAGGTTTAGGTCTATCAAGTATGTGAACTTTACCCAAGACCCATAGTGCTGACATCTCTATATGATTCATAAAGAAACATTCTGTTTAAACATCAGCATGAGCCTCAAGAAGTAGAATTTAGACGTGGCTTGAAATATAGGACAGAAATTGAATGTAATAATGAAAAGCATTTGATTTTCCCATAAAAGTCACAGATACAAGGTCAGCAAGTGAAACATGAATACGTGTATTACCATCAGGCCTTCAGTCGGGCTCCCAATCCAAAGCTTTTGTTCAGAGGCTTGTGACTCATCTATAAATGTTTACCAAGGTAGTAAAACTGGCACCAGAGAGCTTGTACTTAAAAGAGGAGCTTTTTCTAAACAAACGCTATATCAGAAGAATAGGTGTTCCATCCTGAAGTTTTGTGAAATGATGTAAGTAATTTCTACTCTGAGTTGTGGTATCCTAATGCAGAACATCCATAGGACTGCAAACAACGAATGCGGAAATAGACAGATTTGCATTTATTTATTTATTTATTAAATTAGCTTGGGTCAAAACTGATTTCAAAGACAAAAATAACCAGCTGTCAAATACTTAACTAAAGCATAATTCTACCGTATTTTTAGGAAAAAATATATGTGCTATAATAAATCTCAGAAGCGTTATTTCACTTGGAAACACATTTGAGAGGACTTTATGTTCTCAGAAGTATAGTCACATTAGAAGTAGTTCATTAAAATGGTTCGAACTTTTCGAAGCATGTTAAGTCTGCAGTATCTATTTATGTGAGTTAAAATTGCAGACTGAAAAACTTGTAGATGTCTGATAGTACAGAAGTTACTGTTATTATAAATCAGTCTTTTCTGTGGTTAAATGACAGGGTGGAGAAGGTTGAGGGTGAAGCTGGTAACTACCTGTCCTCTCCATCTAATTTGAGGGAACATTAAAAGATGAATGAGAAAAGGATTTTCTTAATTTTACAGAAACTACACAGCTCTCTGAGTTCAGCTGCTTTTTTTTTCTTTCTTTTCTTTCTTTCCTTTTCTTTCTTTCTTTCTTCCTTTCTTTCTTTCTTTCTCTCTTTCTTTCTTTCTTTCTTTCTTTTTCTTGTAAAATGGACCTCCATTGATATAAATCAATGTGTAAGATACTGCCTTTTCAGAGGCAACATGCTCCTAGAATGAAGAAACAGGATTTCGAAGCCTCATCAGATGCTGTTTGGGAACAGAATACTGCTTTTCTCTGCTCTGCCTCCCATATGTCAGCTGCTCATGTCGTAGGACACTAATGAACACTAATGGACCTTAATGATAAGGAAGTTCTACTCAAACCAACGGTACAACATGAGGCAGCACCACTTTTCTCCACAGCAAGACAACAATCAGAATTGATGTGCAAATGGCCACTGGCAGATGCTTGTTAAAGATCAATGACCTCTCCTTTATTTTTATTTTTTTTAATCTGTTCTCATGGTTTTTATTCCTTGAAATTTTTTTTGGCAGTCTTTGGTGGCTTTCTAATTTAGATGACAAAATGTAATTAGGCATCTTTTAATTGAAGGGCTGCACATCCACAATCCTCACTTTTAAATAACAGTACGTGGGAAATATCTCTGAATATCAAAACAATTTCATTTGGGAAACTGTAAAAGCCCTATCTGATTTACTGTGATCCATGAAGCTGCATCCAGGAACTCCCTAAACTTTTAATTTCTCCTTTTTCCCCCCTCCCTCCTTCCACCACTGTATATTTCTTATTTAACTGCTGTGGAACATTTGGTCAAATAGTAAGATTATATTTACATTCCAGCAGTGCTGTGTGTTCTCAGTCAAGGTTTTTTTGCAAGCTGTTTTGTTTTTCTTAAATTAATAGGAAAAAGATTATTCTGACCCAGCAAGTTTATAATCAAAGTCTACAACATAACACAACAAGGGGCAGAGGCAGATGAATAGACAGTAAACATGTCAAGAGGAAGAGGAGAAGGAGGAAGAGGAAAAAAGCATATTTTTTCCATAAGAAATAGTAACTTCCACTCTTTACCTGTTTGATCACTGTTTCTTCTCTGGGATATAGATTCAAGGAAAGATTATTTGCAAGTGAATGAATCCTTCATCCTGCAAACACCTCTACAGTTGACTAAATCCATTCACTTTAGAGGACTGAGGCCCCAGGGTTTCCCACTTTTGTAACTTCAGCCTCCTATTTGATTCCGTTGTAGGTTTGGTGGTGTGGGTTTTTTTGTTTTTTGTTTTTTGTGTTTTTATTACCTTCTTGTCTAGTGTCATAGTGACAAAATGGCAATCAGGAACTTCTGCTTTTATATTTACAGTAACATTAAGTGATCATATGGGGACTCACAGGAAAGCATAACTCACTTTGAACCTCCTACCCTTTCCTCCTGTATGGCTTAAAATAAGTAGGCACAGTTATCAAACTCTTGTCAGGACTTGTAACTTGTCTGCAATAACAAGGTTAACCAGCAATAGCAGTCTATGCTCTGTGGTTGCATGCCAGTAAAACACTGACAAATTGAAAACTGTAATGAGAATAAACACATTATGAATATACCAAAAACATCGACACTTTTACATTAGGAACAGTGGTCATGGAAAGTTGCCTTGTCCTAGCCAAACTCTGCCTTTTAAAATAGGGCCCTTTTTAAAACTTATCATGTGTTCTAAAACAGTGGCAATAAACATGTCCTGTGTGCCGTAATCCTAGGTTTTCACGACATGGTTTAAGATGATTTGTCTGCTTGCTGTATTCCTACTTCCCTCAGTAAAAGAGATTGAAAAGTTAATAACAAGAATGGTTTCATAAATGAAAACATAAATTGTCATGGAGCTGAATAGAGTTATAATTTATAGGCATTCAGAGTCTTCAAACAACAATTGTTCTATTATTTTTATTTGGATTTCTTCTACTATTTTTATTTTTTTTTCCAGCAGATACGATTTGGCATGTGTTGATTAATAAAATATTCACTGAAAATAATTTTCCAGCAATGAATTCTCCTAAAATGAGCTCAGTGGTGTTCTGTAAATCACATAGAGGATTTTACGGACAGAAGACTGTGACTTCCTGGTTTGGTATACAGCACATACACATGTGGTAAGATATGAAAGGGTGGGTTACTGCACCGGGGCTGAGAGCTATAGGTCCAAATTTGTCTCTTTGCACATAAAAGTGGAGTGAATGGGCTTGTTTGATTCCCTTCTGCCGCATGTATTGTTCTGGAGTGTGGAGCGGTGCAGTCACAGGCAGTCAGTGCGGTGGGCAGCCCTGGCACGGAGCAACACAGCTCTCAGCAAGCAGGTGTGTCACAGTCAGGAGCGAGCTACGTTGGCAGTGCTGCGCAGGGAAGTTTGTACAGCGATTGCCAGCGCTGGCTGGAGCAGTTATTATCTTTCCGCTTTGCATGAGCCTTCTTAATGTCTGTTTAATTTCCCCCCTCTTGCTACCCCTCCAACGGGTGAGGTTTAGCTGGTACCCGTAGGGGATATGTCACACAGGAGAGGGATGGCAGGGTAGGAAGGAAACTTTGGACCCCAGAGTAATTCAGGTAACCCAGGGTGGTGCTGCCAGTGGCTGGAAACAAAAACGAGTGCTTTTGAGTCTCCAAATCCATTTGTGTTCTGAAGGATCTGGTCCCAGCCGAGCCTTGGCATCCAGGCAGGACCTGACAGGCTGCCCTGTGGGTGTCCTAAGCAGCCCAAGAACTATGGCAATAGTGTTTGTTGTCACTCAGATTTGGGGAGCAGGATGTCAAAAAGGCAAAGGAAGGAGGTGGGGCCATAGACCTATTATCCCTCCTTATCAACCCATCGAGCAGGGCCAGTACCTGAGGGAACAGCATGGAGTGTGATTGCTCACCTCCCATGGAGAGAAGGTGCATGCCTTGAAACTGTAGCTGGGTGGTTTTATTATCCTGCCAAAAATTCAGAAATTTCTCCCTTTATATCAGGATGAAACAAGTGTTCTAAGGTGGCTCTGAAGAAGCCAGTAACCAGGTTATTAGGACCCTTACATGGCAGATAGACACTCGTACTACAAGCCCTGATTTTGCTCCATTCAAATTGGACATTTGAACAAGCCAGAGGCCGTGTACAACACATATCCTGTTTGCATTCCACCCTATCATTTTTTTCCAAGGGTGGGATTTTCCCCTCCTCTCTGCACAAATTTCTCCTCCATTCTGTGTGAATTGTTTATTTAGTCAGAGAGAAGCCAAGCAGAAATGGTGAGAGACACCAGCCTGGATTAAGGCAGTCTGAAGCTGCAGACTTCAGCAGAGTTTTGTCATTGCCTCAGTTCCCCAGGAGCTGCCTCCTAAGGAAGGACAGGTGATAGCAGAGGGAAAAGGACCATGCCATTCCCAAGCAGTAGACTCAATCCCATCTTAGTCTTCATGGCAGAGGTGACAGATCACTGATACTGAGGTGAAGATGTGTCTCTGCAAGCCTGAATGAGCAGGGCCGCCTGCCCCTGTAAATACTTTCTGAGGTTTGTAATCATTTTGTCTAAATTCAGCACCCTGAACTATCTGATGCAGGTACCTACATCTTCCTATGGACTATACAGGGTAAGTAGCCTGAATGGAGAAGTCTACTGCCATTTGAGATACCCTCATGTCACGTGCCTGGCCTGCAGATGCCACAGCAGAAGGGCACAGATCTCCTGTAGTACCTGTGTTATAGCTGTCAGCCTTGGGCTGATATCTTGACTACCCAAAATTATTCCAAGCACTTGATGCTTAATTCTGAACAAAGTAATTGAATCCTGGGCTCCTACTTTTAATTATCTTGAACTGCAACTGGTCTAGGTGCCTAGAGTAAAGCACGCTGATATAGGTTGTATGAGAATCTCCTCTCTCCCTGGGGTCCGAGCAGATAAGCTGGGACTCCTAATCTTCCATCTGGCATCCCTGTGAAGACCACAAGCTTGGTCTGGAAAACTCATGCAGGAGCTCCCATCAATGCTGGGCTCTGCTGGAGGAGGTCAGATGGCAAGACTTATACCATGGTTCCATCCCACCTCTTCTTACTCTTCCATTTTATTTTCTGGTGTCTCCCTGGTGACTGAAGACTAGCCTCACCTGTGATTCTGGACTGAAGTTTACACTAAAGCAATTTCTTGGATCACCTTCAGATTTGGTTTATTCAGTAGAAAATGCAGTATTCACTTATTTTCTAATGAACAAACATAAATGCTTTCCATTTCAGTAATTTATAAATTTGGATGGCATTGAACTGGTGTTTGGAAAATACTAAATAAAATAGATAGAAGTGTTGAAGTAACAGTATTAATTTACTGATTTTACCTTCCCAAGGTGTTTACTATAGAAACAATGCTCTAGAAGAATTTTCTTTATAGTGAGATGAATTTTGAGCTTTCACCTGAGGAACAGCTTTCCTAAGAAGACTGAATTGTTTTAACTCCTGGTTCTGTCAGGTCATCTGCTGTACTGATTTGTTTGGCACATACGTAATCTTCGTTGCCATTAAAGAAAACTTTTTCAATGATTCTTTGCTTTTCTACAGCACTGCCTTTGGCTACTCTTAGTAGCCAAGGTAAGGGTAAACCTGTGCTGCAGACAGCAGCATCACATGGAGCTGTGCAATAATGCAGAGCTTCATGGAGGTTAATACACTCTGCCAAATAGACTTTGGCTGAACTAGAAAATAGCCACCATCTCCTATTCAATTTTATGTGATTTAGTCCAAACCCAACTGTCAGTCACAGTAGGGGCTGTGTTCCTAAACTATCAGTGCACTGTGAAGCAAAAAATGCTTCAGGTGTATGGCAAAATGGTACCCACTCGGTGCTGTGCTATAATTACATGGATGTAACTAGCAAGGGAAAAGGTGTTGTAAATCTTCTTTTTCATCCAGACTTTCACTGTCCTCATGTCTTTCTCCAAACTGCAATAATGGCCACAAAAGGCCTGCAATCCAGATTAAAATAACAGATGTTAATAGTCAACATTTTAAAAAGCTCAAGTCCTACAGTAAACTGAAATGAAAATTTGGCTTATGTAAATTGTACCTTTATTTGATGTTTCCTTCCCAACATTCAGATTATACTACCATTCTGCAAAGATTTTTGATAAGTATGAATGTGGGAAAGAAATACTGCTAAGGCATTTGCCACACAGATCTTAGTAAAACCATGTGCATATTCACATCAGAAGGAGAAATATACTACGTGGTATCAAGGCAAGGAATTTGCAGAAGGCACAAGTGCACTGATCTAACTTCAAATTTTCTTTTTGTTTAAATGTTATTTTGTTCATATTAGGTTAGGTCTTATAAGTTATGGCTGAAAACAAGACCCTAATGAATATGTGAAGAGTAAATGACACTCTAAAAAAAAGTTATTATTAGAGCTCAGCAATAAATGACTTTCAAATGGCACTAACATTTTCAAAAGTCAGATTTCTGCTCCAGAAAAGGATGAACTATCATAATCTTAAACAGTGAAGCACCTTAGTTACTATATTGCATTGTGTATAAGGTGTTCTCTGCTCCTCTTTTACACTGAGCTCTGATAGGCTTATAAAATTTCCTGCAATCTAGAAGTGTTCAGTAAATCTGGGCTTGTTTTCTATCTTGAAAGATATAGAGCATCTTTCACTCTTCCGAAATGGTGGAGCTGCTCCCGGCACTAATTTTCTGTAGCCAAAGAAGTCCCAGCTACCTACTGTGTGGGAGGAGAGGCTCTAAAATGTTAGCAGGCTAGTACGACATCAAGCCATCTGATAGCAATGAAGCCAAAAGAAAGAGATGCTTGGAACTGTGCCGGTGAAAGGTTGCTTCAACTCGAGCAGAAGGAAGAAAGTTGTCCAAGCAAGTAAGTGAAACGGAGAAGCAGATTAGAAAATGATGCTGAAGCTTCCTCAGCTACAGGAATCAAAATGAAATTTCCTTGAATAATTGTTTTGTAACTGTGCTCTCTAATCCAGGAAACTATACTAGACTGAAAGCAGAAAGTTGAGATATTCAGATTAAGGGCCAAAAGCTCCTCTGAGCCTACGTTTTCTATAAGGGCACTGATAAGGGAAACCCTTAATGATTTTTTCTGCTAACACCTGAGCACCTTGTCTTTCACGGACAACTTTTTAAGAAAGTGTTTTAGCACAAATAGCACAATATGCATTTTACAAAAATTACAGGAATTTTGCATTTTGTAAGAATTACAATGTAGTGCATTTTATGCAAATATTATGGCAACAAAAGCTCCACTGCTATTTTACTAAAGGAGCTCTGCCATGACCTCTCATCTCTTTTCTTTTGCATGACATTGAGCATCGGCTTTTAAAGTTATCCCTGAAAAGCATTTAGACAGACACTGATTATTAGATAGTCTGCTTATTCTCTTGTTCCCTGATTCATTTGTATGAAAAGCACACGTTTTCATTCCTATTATTTAGCAGGTTTCTTTAACAATCTATTTAAACTAGGTAGACAGCTTTCACAAGCAGCAGTAATATGTAAGGGGGATAAATTTATCTCGCAAAAACTTACACTTGGTCTTGCATGTTTTCTTGTTATTAAGGTTAGCTCTCACTCTCTCTGTTTAAAACAAGCGGTCTTGCATTTTTAGGTATCCTGCCAATATAGTTGTAAGTTTAGGGTGTCGATTTTTACTTCTCACTCTAAATTTGATTCATTTATTCTCCATGAACTTGAAATCATCTTCATAACGTTTAGTCCCTTCTGGCTGTAAAAAAATTATGAATTGAAAAAGGCATGATGCACCACTTCATAATGTTTAACAGTAGTGTTTTTTCTGATAAGATAATAAATATTTTTTGTCCTATTTATTTTAAA
>WEIS01063874.1:14359-31979 GCA_013389965.1 Todus mexicanus
AAATAAAATAAGCATTAGCATTGGTCACCAAGAGGTCTACAAGGGTAATGCTTTAGTTGTAAGACAGTCTGAAGGGTTATTTTTACTTGAATCATTACAGGGATTTGGTTTATTTCACAGCCCAACATCTAGTTGTGTTGGCATGACGGGGGGAGGCAAACTGTGAAGTGGGGAGTGGGAAGGAGGAAATAGAAAGTTTCTTCACTGCCAACTCCTCTGTGTCATTTAATGACAACTTGCATCCCTTCCCAGTATTTTTTGCATCAACCCCCTTCTACTCCAAAACAAGGATCCCCTTCCATAAAATGAGCAGCTGGATTAACCAGAGAGGGAAGGTTAGAGCCTGGGCTCTACCTTTATTAACCTTTTTACAGTCAGGATGTAGTCTCTACCACAAGTGATACGTGCTTTTTCACAGTGCTCCCCACACATTCACAAGATCATATAAAGTTTTTCTCCAGATACTGGGAGTAAAACACAAAGTAGCCATCTCATCATACTAATTTTTTCTCTGTAACTTTCAGCCATAGGAAAAAGAAGGAAAGAAAAGTCTTTGCTTTAGTGCTGCTTTGCAGTGTGGTTCTCAGAAAAGCATAGTTTAATCTGAGTAGTCAGGTATTGGTCACCAAGAGTAAATTTGATGTGGCCTCAGGGTTTCCATCTCTCAAAGGTACTGATTTAATCACTGTTTACCCTTCACAGACATTTGAAGGAGAAATTTCACATTAAAACGCGTAAGAATGGCTTAACTAACAACATGTACAGCAACAGTGATGAGCATCACAGAATAAGCTGCAAGTGAAACAGCGGAAAACATCTGCTTATGGATTCTGGGTTTTGCACATACTGGGCACAAACTGCTTTTATTTTTTTCCTGGTGGGTTGTTTCTTTTAAAAGTCACCTGAAGTACTTTTACTACCACTGCTTATAGGAAGCACAGAAGAGAAAGCACTTTTCGGAAAGGAACAGCACAAGATTTATTCCCCATGGAAGAAATAATAAACTTGTAGGCATTTAAAGATCCTGTAGGATGGCTTTAAATGAAGCTGCAAAACGTAGCAGAAACTTTATCAATTGCTGATGACACTTGAAACTTCCTGCAGCAAACAGGGATTCACAGGAAGATGATGTCTGTGTTTCTCTGTGAAAAAAAAAAAAAATGCACATAGTAAATATTCACGTAGTTCATTACTTTTAAAAAGCAGGCTATCAGTTAATTTTGACAGCTAAGTAGCTCCTCACAAATAAGCAAACATTAAGGCGTTTGCTTAACTTTCTGCAAATATTTTTGGAAAAAGCAAAGACTTCCTTGTGTTGTACCACTACGACACATTTGATTTAAACCTAAATAACAATTAGTCCCAACTATGAATATTTTACTACCATTTGTATCACCCCTATTTTGCTTGATTCCTTCCTTATGTAAGTGGAACTGAATGTTGGTAATTAAATGTTACAATAGTATGAGTGGCCACTGCAGTGCGGAGAAATGCCGGGTCTACATCACCCAATCGTTTTTTGAAGTTAGTGGTTGTGATTCATCATGAACATTATTCAAAGAGAATTTTCCCATAATAACATTATCACAATAGCAACAAAACCAGTTAGATCTGTTCTGATTCCTATTGCTATAGCATACACATAAGATACAGATAGATACACTGTCTGACATTTCCAGCATAATGTGATATAAGTGGTTCCACTGGATTCACGGTCTCCTGTGGCACGTGAAGTGCATTGTGCAAAACGATCTGCATTTACACCAGCTGACAACACAGGGATGTGGGCATGTGACATATCATGGAAAGAATATTATTCACTTCCTACATTCCTCCCAAAAGACAGTAGAAAAGACATCTAAATAACTTTAGTTCCTCAATGCATGGAGCAGGCCTTTGGGAATGTGAGTTTAACACCAACAAAAAAAAAAAAAATAAAAATACAGCCCGAATAATCCAAGAGACAGGTAGAGATGAGGATCTAGATGCAGTTTGGTGAAGATAAGACCAGAATGCGGCTGAACTGTTACCAAGAGTGCATCACTTCTCCTCCTCATAAAACTAACAAGCTCTTCTCTGACACATGCTGTTACAAGCAGCTTTCTGCTTCCTTGCAGACTAAGATTATACTGTGTGTCTTTTCTAGTGGTTGTAGCTCTTCAGCAACTGTAACTGAAATTTGATCCTGAACATATATATGTAAAAATGTTTTTTTAATGATTTTACACCATGCATCTATAAAAGTTTAATATGCTCTATTAAGGTTACAGTACTAATGACCATTCCTGTTTTTCATTGCCCCCTTTTATTCTGGCATGTGTGAAACTACAGCTTGATTCACAGTCTACTGAGGTCAGTAAGGATCTTCCCTTGGTCTTCCCTTCTTCTTCTTGTGGACCAGTTGTGTCAGTTCCTCAAGGCAAAGACTCAGTCCTTTGAATTCATCAATGCATGGTTTACATGGGTAATGCTCAGTAAACAGAAGACAGCCTGCTGCGAGTTCATAAGTGTTCTTAACTGAACAATGGAGACCTTGCTCAGATCGTGGTTCTACGAATACGACAACTAATAAATGAAATTCAAACTCTGAAACTTTGCAATTAATTTCTGTTCTGGGGAACTGAAATAATCCAGCAAGAATGGATTCTCAAGTACTGAGGTGACCAACATTTCTAAAATACACCAGCATAGAAGCTTTTGCTGAGTAAACTATTAACTTTCAAGCTATTGCAGAATGACTGTCAGTTCCTGTCTCATAACATCTAAATGCAACTTTTTTCAAAGAGTTAATCAAAGTACACGACCAAGAATAATTCATTTCAAGAATTGCCATCAACGAACTCATTTGAACCCAGCCCAGCTGCTGCCTGCAGCTTCAAACAGATGCACCACTTGTTCCAGGCACTCTCCCGTTCCTTGTTGTCCATCACACCTCTCTGGAAAATGAGGAGAGCAACTGTTACAGCTACAGAGAAGTCTGTGGAAAGTTTGACGCCGAAGATGTGTTTTTCTTCTCTCAATGTGCTGATTTTCTTTTCACTTTTACAAGCAGAGCCTGATATATACTCTGGCAGGCTTGTGCTTCTGGCTTGATTTTAGACCTTAACCTATGGTTAAGGGCAATGCATAGTACAATGAAATAGTAGTTTTGTGGGTTCTTTATTTATAATATCTCCTTTTCTTTTTAACTTTTTTTATTAAATGAAAATCTCTCTGCCCATAGAAGAGCTGTAGTATCTTTCAATGAGAAAGTAACTTTCTGCCAATAGCTTTTTGCTTATTTTCTGTTTTAAAAAAAGTGCTATGAGAAGAGCTCCAAAACCTACCATTGCCTACAAAGAAAAGAAATTGTAATTGATTGATGCAACAGAGTAGCAATACTTCAATATTTGCACTATTCAGTAGAAGTTCATTAGAGTAACAACAGCACATCCCATGAATCAAACCATAGTGGTTTCAGAGCTTTTTATTATAAAATATACTAAGGGCGGAGGATTCACATAAAGGAACAAGAACGTAACTCACACAGTCAATTATTGTGAATCAAAATCATTCTGGGTAATAAAGTAAGCAGGAAGGTGTTTAAGTATGCTAAAAAAGAGTCAGGACAGTGTGAAATACTTTTGAGCTAAAGAAAGCATAAATCGCACCAACTTATCCTAGAATTTGACTGTTTAAGGTACAGTACTGTGTAAACACATAAAGTCAGCTACCACAGGCTCTCGGTTTGTTGAATGTTTTAATTAAGGGGATTCTGTTGAGGTATTTCTTACTATTAGGAGAATATTGTATATAAAACAACTAGAGATGGGCGAACTCATTTTGCCTCATTACAAGATCATTCAAAGACCATTTCTAATAATGAAATATTATTAGCTTCATGTTCTTTTCTGAAGATGATCACACAGAAAACTATCTAATGATAAAATAAGGGAACTAGAAGAGAAGAAAGCAACATGGGAAAACAAATACAAACATAGTGTGAAGAACGTGTTAGATAATACAGAGGATGTGAAGGAATACTAGTAATACCTTCAAGCCATGGTTCAGAGAAATATCTGTCACATTAGGTAGCTGTGTTTTTTTCACTGCCTACAAAGTTATGGTACAGTCCTAACTCTTACTTGGAAAAAAAAAGAAGAGAAAAAGAAAAGTTTAAATTACATCAAAGAAATGTCTGCAAAGTCAAGCTAGCTCTGCAAAACCTGTGGAACATAAGAACAGCCTAAGATGTTCACAGACTTCGAGTTTGCTCAAGACAAATGATAATCCCTTGAGAAATGCAAACTGAAATTTGTTTGCCTATCAAAACAAGGCCTTTTTTTTTAATCCCCCTTCCCATTCACACACACAGGCATGTGTCAGCCTGTTATTGTAAGTGTATGAATGTTGGCCTTTATTTCTGTGAAATTAGTGTTATCAATTTCTTTTGACAAAAGGTAAAATTATATGTAAAGCTGACAGACTTGGAAAAAGTAATAGACATTAGAAAGAGATAAACACAGCTTTTTGAAGCCTTGTTCTCATAAATATTTCTTTTACTCTGAAGGGCTACATAATTACACCAAGCCATATGTGCATTTTTTTTCTTTAGTATATATTCCTGAAACTGGACAAGTGCTAATAGCACCGCTCAGGCGAATGACATCTATCATCCATAAAGTTCTCATTATAGCTTGCTTTATCAGTTCAATGATTAAAAAAAAAAAAAAAATCAGCTGTAAATTAGAATCTCCAATTAATGTTTTAGCTGAATTTAAAATGATATTCTATGATCTGATCATAAAAGTGTGGGATTAGGCAAAAGTCAGCCACACTAGGTGTCACTTCTCCCTTACCTGGAGACCTACAGGATGAATTATACTGTTCCCACACAGCACAGGACAGGTGGAATTTGAAAATACATCCCACAGCACATAACTCATATGATATAAACTAAACACTCCATAGCTAATGGGTTTTAGTATTCTTGAATCAAGACTTCTTACACCAGTTGGTAGCTTTTTATGTTCTTCGCTGGTCTTTTAATAACAAGCTATTTGATCTTTCTATCTAATTGCTCTCATGTTAATAATTATGTGGGGTTTGGAAAGCTCTAATTCTTAACTGTGCATATGGGAGGATGTATAGTTATGACATCCCTGTAAAATCTTCGTGAGAAAGACATGACCCAGGGCAGCGAGGAAACTCTCTTGGAAGAGCTGACGAGCTGGGCATCGTGCCACGCTGACGTAGCTGCCCTGTGCCAGCTTGCTGCGCCGGCCTGGGTGGTCGCCATCCCTCAGAACCAGAAATCCTCCCCAGAACACCTTGCCTGAGGGTGGCAGGGGAATTTCTACCTCCAGTGCTTTTATGGGCTCCATTTTAACTATGTCAGAGTGTGTCACAGTCTTTTGATTACTTGCTGTCTCAGGCAGGGAAGCTGATTTTTGCAGATGGTGGGATGAGGCTCCATGGGTCTTGTAGGACTTCCTGCGAGTCACCAAGCAGGGACGTGAGGACCACGTTTCTGTGTGTCACATGCAGGAATGATAGAAACATTTTTCCTATTGACTGTGACTCTGACAGTTCAACAGTAGTGGGGGCTAGCTGACATTTTGTCTTGCGGAAGCTGGCTGAAGACTGCCGTCTTTCTGCTAATTCCAACAGTTCCATGAGGCAATGCAACGGATACAAATGCTTTGTGGACGATCACTCTTTTTTTGTTTTCGAAGCATTTCTTCAGGCTGGCCTGTTTCAGTTGCTGCCTTGCTAAACAGCTCCACAAACACTTGCACAAGCATAAGGGGCAG
Source organism: Todus mexicanus (assembly GCA_013389965.1). Taxonomy (NCBI): domain Eukaryota; kingdom Metazoa; phylum Chordata; class Aves; order Coraciiformes; family Todidae; genus Todus; species Todus mexicanus. The sequence goes on from WEIS01063874.1 coordinate 20,152, forward strand.
AGACTGATATGGTTTTTAAACCATCTGCAATATGGGAGAGGTAAGAACATGTCAGACTTGTTTTGTTTCTACAGCAATATGTCAGAATAACAAGATTCTCTTGTTCTTGTTTAGCCACACTGGACAAGTTGGAAGTGGAGAAGGAAGGAGAAACTTAATTTCTTCACCCTCTCCTTGCCTGCTTGGGAAGCTGAAGTTCCTGGTAGGCAGCTTCTGCTGTCCCCTCACTCCCATGGCCAGTGGCATGGCTGTATGGCAGGGACGCAGCGACTGTTCCATTTTCCACTGATCATAATTCAAATCATGTCCAGAAGACCATGTCCATTTTGGATGATTATGGAAGGGAGGATCTATGCAGGAAGAAGAGGCCAAGGTGGACATAAATGTCCAAATAGTAGGACACCACCAAAAAAGACCTGAAGTCAAACCCTTTCAACAGATTAAACTCTCTTTGAGCCAATCTTGAGGTGTTATTTCCCCTTACAATTTGTCAGCATAGTTGCTACTACCTCTTCATGCAAAATGCACCAAAATACACTTGGTCTTTTCCAAGGCCTTCCCCCTGACAGTGGCAGAAAGGAGATGCCTGCCCCTCAGTCCCACAGCTCTTTGGTGTCCCCTCGCAGCGTACCTGGGGTGGCTGAGAGCACTGAGCCTTGCAACAGGGGGGCTGCTATGGGAGATTCAAAATAGGGGTCGGTACAGTGATGGGCCTTATGAGAGCTCTGTCCTGCCTCTTGTGAGAGTTCTGTTCTGGCTCTTGCCTCTTGTGAGGGCACTGTCCTGCCTCCCCTCCCAGGCCGTTAGTGGCGGTGCCATCATACCATCCAATCGCTCTACCCGAGGACAAGTGTTACCCTTTCCCACTCAAGTAAAAGCTATTTCTGATACACTAAGCTGATGTTTTAGTTTCCCCTGAGCGTTTCAGCGGGAAAAGCTAACGCTACGCTTCCACCAGCACCGCCGTTGCCCCGGGCTCGGAGCACCGGGCTCCGCGGGCAAGCGAAGGCGGGGATGGGCTATCAGGTCTACCCGGCCGGTTGCCGTTCCGGCGGCGGACCACGAGATGGCTCCGTGCGGGGTGACACGGCGCCCGCCCAAACCCCAGAGGCCGCGCTGGTTGAGACAACAAATCCGCGTTTCTGGTTCTGTCACATTTCAGAGGCTCTTGCTCATCGCCGGGGCTGCCGGAGGACAGACACACCCTGCGGCGGAGCCCAGAGCTGCGCCGGGCAAAGACAAAGGCAGCCCGGGCGGCCCGGAGCTGCGGCTGGAGCACCCTCGGTTCCCCGGGAGGGTTCTCGCTGCTGGGGCTGAGGCCCCCCCGGTTCCCCGGGAGGGCTCCCGCTGCACGGTGAAGGCGCTTCAAGCTCGGTGTGAAAAAGCGATGGCTATCAGCAGGAGATGGGTGGGGTGACTGAGTAGGTAAAGGTGAGAGAGATGTTGCAAAGACTTTTAGGGCTTTAAAAGTTGGAACAGAAGTTGGATATGTTTTTTTTCCCCCCTTGCTCCTTTGAGGTAGGCTGTTTCTATGAAGAAAATTCTGCTCACATTACAAAAGGGGGATATCAGGGGGTTTGACTGTCATTGAAGTTGAAATGAACTTTGTCACCCTGTTTAAATATTTAAGTCTCCCGACACAGGCAAATACATCATGAAGTGCTAAAAAATATATTTAAAAATACAGCTGCCTTTGAGATTAAGCATTCCTATTCCCACTGTATCAGTTCACTTTACTCAAGCAACCCTGAAGCGTAAGAATACCGCAAGAAACTGTGGACCGGAGAAGTAACTCCATTATCAGAATCTGCCTATTTGTGCATTTGAAGTGGTAACACTTTATTTTAGACTAATACTTTCAGTCACTCTGTTGATTTAACTGATTTCCAAGAGGCTAAACATCATATTGATATGCATATGTATCATTTTTCTTTATGCACCCAGTCATGCTAATGCCCTATTCCCTTAAATAGCTGTATTTTTATCATAGTTTCATACCATTTTGCATACTGGTGATACTTAGGAGATTTTTTTGACTTTCTCTTAATAGCCCTACCTTCCCCACACAAATACACGATTTACACCGCCACATGACTACTTTGTTTGTGTTAGAAGTGTTTGTGTTAGAAGTGGTGATTTAACTTAGAAGTCAGAAAATGGTCTTCAAAACCCACTCTGTAACACATCCCTACTTTGGGTGCAACATTGAAGAAGGTACTGGATGCACTTTCAAATAAATGAGATTTTTTTTTTATAGACTGAGTTTGGCGAAATCATTGTTTTAAGAAGTTCTAACCAGGCAAAAACCAGTTTTATGTTGGTATACTTTGTCTGAGATGGTCTCAAATGGCAATAGCCTGCTGGGCAGCCATGGATGTGGGAGACTGAAGCTGGAGGCACTTCTGCATGTGGGAGCCCTCAGTGAGAATTTAAAGTCTTATCTCAAGGACAAACAGTACACACCATATTGACAGCAAAGACAGGCTTTCCAATTAGGTTCACCCCTTCCTGTGGAGGGACTCATGATAATCACACTATTTTCCTCTCTTGTGTGCTTCACAAACTGCTTTCTTTGAGGCTGGAACTGGGGCCTGGAGCAGAAAAGGCTACGAAGAGCTGAGGGAGACCTCACCTCACACACATTGGTGGAAATGATGCTATAAAGGTAACACAACCCAGCATGAACAGTAAATTTTCAATTTCCGAACAGTTTCTGAACCTCCAGCTCTGACACCATGCAAATTTGTTTGTGGTGGTTTTAACTGGTAACACAAACACCTTCCAATCTCTAAATGCGTGAAGGATGTTACAGAGTTCCACAGCTGATGAGAAGTGAGTCACTTATACATCCTTACACATTGCTTTGTAAATTTCTTGAAGGCAGAAAATATACAAGACAGTTTGTTCACAAACAGGTTGAGTAAATCCTCCCATATCTGAAGGGGGAGACCACTCAGGTTGTGTTTCTGTGCTTACAACAGTAGAATTCTGATTCTGAAAAGCTCAGAGCATATGCAGCACCTGCCAAGATAAACAGGGGCTGAAGATTCTGGGGTATTGGAAAAATAATCACTCCAGATTCCTTGCTGCAATTCTTTTTTGAGTTTGTGACTATGTAAGCCATACATCACATATTGATATTTATGTCCTTTAGCTATATGACATCACTTATCACTTAATGTAAATTTGTTCAAGCTTTACAAAAGCCAAAGCAGATCCCGTGTCTGAAATCTGAACTCCTAGTTAGGAAGGAACATACTCTTACGGACTGACTCTTTTTTTTTTTTTTTTCCTCTTATTTTCAAGCTAGTGAAAATGAATATGAAACCAGGAATTAAGACACAAGTTAAAACCTGTGTAAGAGGTTTTAAGCAAACTGTGCAAGCTGTGCAAATCTATGTCTAGATCCTACCTGCTTTCAGTCCCAGAAGGAGTCAGTGTATAAATAAGCACTCCCAATGAGTGCAGTGGGATGGGGATTCGTTCAGTGTGATGCTGGTGTGTGTGACCTGTGGTTGGCCTATAGGTTATCTGCCCATGTGTGGGCACCATGAACACTATCTGACTGACAAAGCGTATGTGTGACAAATATATTGGGCCAGTTGTTTAAGCAAACTAACAGCTGGGTATACTTATTAAAGCTTTATCCTTTGTGGATAAAGCAACTCATGTTTTCATTCTGCCATTTATAGTTGCACAGTTATTTGTCCATCCATCTTCTGGCACACTTTGGTTTCAAACTGTTTTGTAGTGAAGTATTGCTTTAGGGATATACGGTGGGATGTATGTTGTGGGATATGTGATGGGATATATGTTATGTTTGTGGTGATGAGTCTGTGGTCCTCCTGCACATACTGGACATGAATTCCTTCCTAGCTATGCACATCAGCTACTAGCCAAGTTTCTGCTCTGAGACACTTTGTTTACCTCTGGAGAATAGTTGATGCACAGTGTCGTGATCGCAGAGGACAAAGCAATCCTGCACGTAATTCAGACTATTGATGTCTGTGGATTTGAAAATACAAGATAAAATTTTGAACATGACCTTGCCTTCAGTAGGATACCCGTGGAGGAAATGAAGTGATGGTATGGTGTCTTTTCAGCAGAGAAGCTGCTCTGATCTAAATTAATGTTCTTGAGATTAGCTGTTTCACGCCTGGATATTTGAATGATATTCATGAATTTTGGCCACCAAATAAACATGGATTACTGTAAATAGAAATGTACCCCCTATCCACAGAGGGAAAAGAGCATTTTTGAAAGGAAGGATGAGTTGTGTGCAAGGAGAGAGGTGTTCAAAGGATGCCTGAGACTGGACCCATTTGTAGTGATCCGAGAGCAGATGTTCTGGGAAAGGGAGACACGGTTGTGTGGGTGATATCTTCAGAGTCCTCTGATGAGGAATGTGATATGTGATCACATCTATGTCTCTGCATGGATGATCTGATTAAAAACATAGGAAACATTTGGGAGAGACAGATGTGAGGAACTCAGTAAAGAGGATAGCTCGAAAAGAACTAGGAAAATATGACAAGAGGTCTTCAAATAGAAAAAAGAGTAAAGATATAGAAGACGTAAAAGATCAAATTATTTTGAGTTACACGCAGTTTGTTTCTTTTAATTTATTTATAGGAACAAAACAGAAGTTCAAAAGTAAAAGTTCTGTGCTGAGCACAAAAATCCTCGTATATAAGACAGCTGAAAGCTGGGAAGGTGTTTTCAGGTCCCAGCTTTGCAATATCACTGTGATATAGGTAGAGACAACACAAAAACCAGTTTTGTTTTCAGCTTTGGTCACTGATGTAGATAGAAGTGAGTGTATGTGCACATCTGTGTGTTTTTGTGGCGAGTATATAAGTAGAATAGCACACAGTGAATTTACCTCAAGCTTTCATAAAAGTTGTGTCACCAAGATATGCACAGCAGATGCACATGTGAACAAGGTTAAAAGTGAGCTGTTTTACTTCCGTGTTATTTGAGTGTGTGTACTAAACCAGCATACAACATTATGTATTGAACATTGGATATGTAGGAACTTTTATGGTATATCTTGCTGTAGCTTAGGTGTGGAAACCACAACTGTGGATTTCATAGCTTCTGTCCTTGAGTCCAATCACTTGGACTCTATCACTATCATAATATTTTATTATATTTAAGTTCACACTGTCATAGCATTTTTTACTTTTTATTTTAAAAAGGAAAAGGGCAACGATTGGACAATACAATATAAAGAATGTATTTTAACTGAATCACAGACCTAGAGTATTTAAGCCAGTGTTTTCACACTGCTGCGAACACTTTATCTCCTTTTAGATAGCAGTGATTTTATCCTCAAATCAAATTATGAGGGTGGGATCTGAGTACTGTCCAGTATGATGATATGGAACAGAGTATCAGATAAGCTATCTCCCTTCTTATTTGATCCTGAGATGGGGTAAATTCAGTCAGTTTATTCGGTCAGTGATTAAATGGACGTGGTGAGATTTTAGGGGATGAACAGGGTGAGTAGACATACATGTCTATATCTGTTTCATATACAGAGTACCCGAGCATGTACAAAAAGTCCAAGACACCATTGTTATAGAAACAAAAGAAAAAAATGTTCTTAAGAAATCCCATAGCAATGAAATCTGTTTGGTCTAAGAAAAACTAACTACAGAGCATAGGACACAAATCTGAGTTGAAGGTTTATCAATGGGAGAGTCTAGTGGGCAGAAACGTGTTTCACATCATGGACATGGGTGATTCTCCAGTGCTGCATGACCTTGACACTTTGGTGGTTTCATTCGGTCCTGAGGGTCCTGCCCTGCTACCGATACTGCCTTCCACCAGTAGGAGACTCGTTTCTGTAACTGTGTTCCTTTCCTTATATAGCTTTGTAGTATGTACTGATAGCCAGAATACCTCATATCACTTTATACAGAAGAAGTGCATGAAAGAAAGGAAAATAACCCTGTTGACTTTGGCTACACTATGTCTCATGATGAACACCATGTTTTACCAGCAAAATCACAAAGGAAAAAGATACTTGGCTTTCACACAATGAAGCTTCTTGGGTTTGGGTAAAGAAAGAGAAAACTTTAAGAAGTAGTTGGGCTTGATCCAGTCATGGTTACTGCAAGCATAGATAAGGTGTGGATCTCAGCAGTGACTCAATCAGTGCAAGCAAATCCTGTGCTGCAAGAGATAGATGAGAAGCAAGTAGGCCCATAGACCTAGCCCAAAGAAGCTCATGTCCTAGTTCAGCATGTTGCTGCTTTGGCAGCTTCAGGGGCAGGATTCCCACATTGAAGGCTAGGATTTCTGCTGGATTTCTGGGTGCTGGGTAAGCAGATGATCTGTGTCCTGCTTTCTCAACTTCCTTTCTTCACTGTCCCGCATAGAACAGGCTGTGGCAAGGTTACTCTCCCTGTCTTCTTCGCTAAAACATGGAAGCTGCTCTACTTTGCCATTTCCTTCCTCCCTCAACCATTCTGGCTGTGAGCTGTTAGAGGTGTTGCTACCTGTCCTTCTCCCTCCCTCAAATATGACAACAGGTTTTAGGGCTTGTGTATGGGCAGGGGTGTACACCCCTCTTTCCTCCTCCTTCACCCCCATTTCCTTCCAGTAATGCAGTCATCTGGTGATCCAAGTCAACCATGCCTTTCTACCCCCAAAACTGCTCCTATTCTTTGTGGAAAAGTCAAGCTTCCAAATGAGAGTTGGGTACCTCTTATAGACCACCTCCTGGGTCAGTTTAACCATGAGGACATGATATTTACGTGAAAGAGACAGGAATTTGCTAGGAATCCACAGTGAGGTATTTGGATATGTGCTCAGCTCTCAGGATTAGAGTATTTCTTAGACTTTATAAGGTCATCTCTTTTCTTAAAGCTAAGTATATGCTTAACAAAATATGATAAATATTAAGTTATCAATTCCCTTTCCAAGGAGATAAGATACAGTCTTTTTTGCTTTGTTGGAAGCTTTATCTAAATAAAAGGACATCAAAGGGCATATTTGTTATTTTGTTTATTTAGTTTTCTTATATGCTTTATAGCTTTGTCTGGTATTCAGAGACCTAAGCAACTTTACTGGGATCAATAAGAAGCCCTCAACCTTCCTCAGATTTCTCCTTCATGATGGCTCCAGAGCTTTAACACTCCAGATAGAGTGTGTCTGGCTCCACGTAGAGTCTGTCAATATTTTTCATCTAATCCAGTGTATGTATTTTGCATATACATGAAAAAGGTAGGTTCAGCAGAACCAAACACCTCTGAGGTTTCGTTTTATCAAGTTACTTGTTGAAACCAACCAAACAAAAAGTAACTTTTCTGTCAATTAAAAGTAAGGTCCTACAACTAATACTAGTGCTTGTTTTCCAGAAATTGAAGCAGCCAGATACATATTTTTAAAGGACACATAGCAGATTAAGCATACAGAAGGCAGAATATGGATGGCAGGTTAACCAAGCTTCCTTCAGTTTAGACAAGTCAAAAGTTAGAGAGTCATTCAAAATAGAGAAATGCCTACCACTATTTCCCGTCTTCATGGCTTCTACATTTCTGAGTATTCTTTGGGATTCAGACAGACTTATTTTGTGGACACCTCTTTTAATTCTGATCCCGCAATTTTCAGCATCATTTAGCTTTTGACTCTCCTGGACAAGGTGGCTTCAGGAAGTTCATTGCTCTGCAGTCTAGGCTAAAAAAAGAAGTTTGTTGTTCCACCATTCAGATGTCCGTACTGATCTTACCAGTAAGGAGCAGATACCCAGGATCTTTTTGTTTGTTTTTTTTTTCAAATCGGCCTGAAAAATAGAGACACATGCTACACTGCGAAACCATAGTGAAATCATAGTGTCAGTTTAGAATTTGCAAACAGTGTGATGGTTTAATCTTGGTTAACAGCCAAATGCCCACCTAGCTGCACTCCCCCCCATTAGCAGGACAAGGGGAAAAAATAAGTAAAAACCCCAAGAATGAGAAAGCTTGTGGGCCAAGGTAAGGACAGGGACGTCACCAGTTACCATCACTGACAAAGGGGACTCAACTTGGGAAAATTTATATATTTTATTGACAGTTTAAATAGATTTGGATAGTGAGAAACAAGAATACAATCATTAAAACAACACCTTTCCTTCCCCCTTTCCCAGGCTCATCTTCACTTCTTCATTCCTGACTCCTCCCACTACCCCACTTTGTGGACATGATGGGGAATGCAGGTTACAGTCAATACATAGCAGTTTCTCTCTGCTGCTCCTTCTTCCTCATACTTTTCCCTTGCTTAAGTGTGAGTCCTTTCCACAGGCTGTAATCCTTCAGGAAAAAACAGTGTCAGCTCTCCATGGGCTGCAGTTCCTTCAAAAATATTGCTTTTTTCCAACATAGTCCTCTCCTTAGGCCACTGGGAATATCTGCTCTGGTACCTGAAGAACCTCTTCTTCCTCTTTCTCTGACCTTGGTGTTGCCTCTGTTGTTTCTCACTTTTCTTTTCTTTTCTTTTTTTTTTTCCCTCTCCTCTGCCTGTCCAGTGTTTTCTGCTCTTTCCTACGTATGTTTTCACAGAGGCATCAAATACTCCTCTGGGCTCACCTGTGTCCTGTGGTGTGTCCTCCCCAACATTGGGGAACTTGTGGGAGCTGCCTGCATCCAACACGGGGCAGCCCCTAGCCTCTTCTCACAGAGTTCCGTTCTATAGCCCTCTGGCCACCAAAACCCTCCCAAACACAGTCAAAGCAATGGTTCATATATGGGTTCACTAAATCGTTCTTTCCTATTCTGGCACAGCTTGTGATGACTCTAGCAAAGTACAGAGGGAGAAGCAGTGAGAGAGGCATTTGCCATATGTGCCTGAGGCTCAAAAGGCAGCTTGCAGATCTAGGAACGTTACAAGATGAGGTGGGCTCATACTCAAAAATGCTTATTCACTAATGGCAATAACAACTGTGTCACGTGTTCTCTACAGAGATGCCCAAGGACACTCACTTGAAGTGTATTAAGAAGGAAGACCCCAGGAATGTATTAATGCTGGATAGATAAAATATTTAAATGGTTATATTTAGATGGACCACAGAGATAGTAATCTGATATGTATGCATGTGCTCTACATTTTTATATTAGAGTTGCAGCATAAATGACCCCATTAAATCCTGTTATTTTCCTAATCCAATAAGCGTTTAATCTCATTGCAAGTGTTGGAAATAATTATTCATTTATACACTTGTTTTTGCCACACATTTGATGTCAACAAGGAGTGTGCCTTTGACTAATCAGTTAAAACAGATAAAGCAGTGGTGAGTAAAGTATCGAATGAGAATCAAGAACATGCTATTCCTGGGAAGGAGGCTGCTGGTGTTTTTTCTTTGGTCTGTAATGTTATTGATTCTACAAGGAAATGTATTATACACAAAGAAAAATTTTTGTAGGATCTACTCTGCATTAACAATCACAAAGGTGAAAATTAAAAAGCTTTGTGGTTCTCCAGCTGCCTCAGATTGCTGCCTTGTCGCTAACTTCCCTAGCTGTGAATAGGTGGAAAGACTCCACTCTTTTTAAAAACTCTTCACTTCTCTTACCTCTCAAATGTCTGCTGTACCAGGTTGGGTGAAGGAGGCTATGTAAAAGTCAGATGTATGAGTTCTGCTGGTTGACAATTCCCTCCTAAAAGAGGAAGACCATTGCAAGGAGAATCATTCTTCAGTGCTCCTGCATGATCTGTAGCAGATAGAATGAGTCTCTTCTGGTCACCAAGGACCTGTTTGATGGTCAGGTATTTCTGAGTTTATTCAGGTCAGTTCTGTCCCACTCATCCTCACTCCTCCTGGGAAACTCTTCACTCTCCTCTTTAGAAGCAATCCATGTGTATGCACAGTGCCACTTGTGGGAGAGGGTCATGGTGGTCACACCTTAGGTGAGGACAGGGAAACAGACACAAAATGAATAGATATCGCACTGTGGATTTTTCCATCCCAACTTGTCACATCTCTGTGTGTGTTTATTACAGTTGTAGATGCAATTATTTGTCACTAAAGAGAAGTCCTATCCTTTGTCAGGAGAACAGGAAAAAAAAAAGATGATGTTTTTCTGTCACAGGTGTAGTCTGGAATGTAATGCAAGTATTAAAACATCAGGTAAGAAAGGAAATCTTTTAAAGGTTCAGGAATACTTCAGAGTAGATAAGCTTGAAGTTATTTTTAACAAAGGTGTTTTTACAATGGTACTATACTCTATGAGGAAACTTCACAGTTCTCCATGACGCTCACGCTAGGTGTTACACCTTTGCAGAATGATGGCTTAGTAACTTTGGCTGTAATGTAATAAACTGAGGAACACTTGCAAAATCTCCTCCTGCTAAAGATATTTTCCCTTTCACAGTCTGTGCTTTTCATATAGGTGTTTATTTCTGTATTTGTGTTTACAACTTTTCTTATAAATGGAATAAGCTATATTTGAAATTTTGGGAGGCTATCTGCTACTTCTCAAGCAACTCCACCGAAAATGCTAATAGGAAATCAAGGGGATATACCCACTGAAAATAACGTTTCCCAGGGTATGTTCGTTAAGACAAAATAGCTGCAATGCTTCCTATGGTTAGTCCATCAGTTCCATCATATATAACCAAGAAATGTCAGGAAGATCCAAACCTTATTTAATATCTAGAAATACTACAGTAATGGCCATGATAGAAATGCTGTTGATAGAAGGATAGTCTCTTAGCTTTCAAGCTCAATAGTGACAATAGGATAGGGACAATAATGAGAAAAGGGACAATAATGGGAAAAGTTGATGAGAATTTCAGGAAATATTAGTGACGTTCTTACACTTTTGAGTAGGAAAGTTGTTGTCCTTGAGAGAGTTTTTAGATTATCCCATCATCTTCAGCTAATGTTTGGAGAGCGGATATTGGGCAAGATTACAGATTGTCTTCTAGTGGTTCTTATCTTTCTGACTTCTGCCTATTGTAGCAAGATACTTGAAAAGATTAAGTTAAATATGTGACCCTTTGTTGAATTCATAACATGTTGTGGATATGCTTCCTAAGAATCAGTTGTTTTACAGCATCACAGCTGCTGGACACATAATCAAGGATGTGCATCTCCATCAATGACTGATTGCACTGAAAGCTGGGGAAATACTTTGCTCACTCACATACACTCCATGTGCATGAGTATCCATTGCCAGAACAAAATAGTGTGACAGAAGAATATTGAAGTGACACTGATAACTGTTGAAAGACCCTGATCAGGCCTTAACAGTGTGAAGTATCTGAAAAACTTATTTGTACTCTTTGTAGGTGTAACAGACTGGTTTTAAGCCAGAATAAGCAAACAGAGGACTAATTTTTGGTCTTGGGTCAATGACAAAATTCCTCCAACCTCCTGGCAAATTTAGCCGAATCATATAATTCATAATGTGACCTGCAAATGTTTGCCTCTATTTTAGGATGTTTGAATGATAATTTAAAATAAGATGGAGTTTCAAAGGTTTATGGACAACTATCATGTATCATCTGGCATCGCTTTAGGTCATATGTCTGAAGGATAGTTCTCCTATGAATACATATTTAGATCTGGAAAGGTGGAAGACTTGTTTATGCACGTTAAAATTTTGAAATGGGTGCAAATCTACAGGTTGTATCAATCAGAATATGTCAGTGTAGTTTACATGAAAGTCAATTATTAAATAAATGCATCACTGTGCAAGAATCAGGAAGCAAATTACAAAAACCTGAAATGCATGTACAGATAAAAACCCTCTTGACATTAGTCTATTCAAAGTGTTTCTTCTCAGTGGCTTAACCAAAAGTATCAGAGGGACTAGATGCGAGAGCCAATATTAAAATGGAAA
>WEIS01063874.1:32103-48537 GCA_013389965.1 Todus mexicanus
AGAGATTATATTAAACATTTTGAGACCTGAACGATCCATTCTGTATTAGAGAAGATTTACAAGATCCTCAGAGTACACTTGAAACATCTGACTGAGACAGAGTCTGTGGACTTTCTGCTTTCTTGGTAAGGATTCTCAAGGGCACCATTAAGGAATCAACTATTGTGATTGATGGAAAAATAAAGAAATTGAAGAAGAAATGAAGACAAACTATAATGTGGACTTTTTCCTGCAGTCCCATGATATCTTCAACATTAAGTGATTTTGGCAGATAATTTCTACTATGAAGCATGTGGATAGCCAGAAGGCTATTAAGAGAGAATGATGCTATAATATAAGCATGGAGGATTCTTATTAAGTGTATCTTTCTCTCATTCAAAGTACATGATGAAAAATGATGTGTCCAGAGTGCTAACAAATTACAACAAAGTATAAATTCTCCCTATATATATAATACTAAACCACCTTTATTATCATAAGCCACCATTCTCCCCCCACACCTCTACTACACATTTTCTATTTATACAAATAATTTTAACTTTATCTTTTAGTTAATCACGGTTAGCTCCATACACAGGCTGATGATGTGCCTGAGGTAATAATATGTACGGTCAGTAAGAACAGTGTGTGGTAGACGTACAATGCTTTAACAATGAGAATGCAGAATTCTGATGACATGAGATCCCATGTTCACTTTGCACAGATGAGGATGATCTCATCGTGTACAAGATGATAGGAGTTAAGACTTCTACTTTTTTTCTGATACAAATTTAATCTGAGTAATGTAATGAATATACACTTGCAGCTAGATGAATTCTCTGTCTCCCATCCATGTATATAGCTTAGAGTCATCTTATTAGGTTGTCTTTCCCTATTGTAATAATTATTTGTGAATAGGTATGTTTATTTACATTAATTTGTAATTGCGTGTGATTCATGAAAACTTTCCGAGAGTGACTGCAAGCCTTTGGATTACTACAAGACTAAGCTCACTGTGGTGTTACTGGTCACCTCAGGACCTTGGTATTGCTCCCAGTCTCTGTCCAAACCATTGCAAGCATAATGTAAATATAAAGCTTCTATTTCTGTCTCAAGGGGGGTTTGCGTGCTCCAAACATCTGTTTTTTTCCATGTTACCATAGGTTTATTGAGGGCTTTCCTTCTTTCTATTAACTGCATCAAGTTTCTATGCATTTACTATGAACATTATGAGAATATATCACACCCAAGAGCATGTTCATTTTCAGCTTTTTCATTTTGCCCAAGGAAAGAATACAAGAGCAGTTTTCAGAGCTAGGTGATACAGACTGACATTCAAAATGTCATTTTTTTCAGTGTCTATTTTAAATGCTGTTCTTCTTGGGCCAAATCGGACAGACTTCAGTCTATAACCGGTTCCTTTCAAGGTGTATCTGCTTGCATCTGTGCCAGTACTCTGGGCAGGAGGATTATGTGGTACTAGCTGCAGTACTGTCAATACTGGTGCCAATATTTTTATCTGCATTAAAGCCAATGCTTTGGTCTTGCATTGAAAAAGCAAAAACTAAACCCCAATGCTTTCTCATGGCAGAGATGATATCAGGCATGGTACAGAAATATTTGAGTGCCATTTAATAGGTTTATTGGTACACAGTTTTTTCTGTCACCGTTACAGAACACGTACTGAAGAAATACATGTATCAACATTAATAAACAAATGCTTAAAACATGCGTGTTTGGAGCTCCTAAATAAGGATAGTTCTGGACAGTAAATAAAGGCATGTCTAAGACCCTGTAGTTGCAGGTGAAGGAGGGATCTGGCTGAAGTCAACTGAGTATTTCAGTGCTTCTTTTGTTTAAATCAGCCTTGTCTGCTTGGTTCTGTGTGTCTCCATTTCCAGTCAACTTCACATACAATGAACAGAAATGTACAAGTCTCAGGGCGAAATAGAAAAGATTTATTTAATTTGCTTTCACAGAAGGAAGATGTTAGTGTACGCAGAGTTGGGATAGGTTCCTATCGTGACAGAACAAGACTGGCTTTCCAGCTAGTGCCTTACCGCGGCAATCTGCTTCAAAGGAACAACTGTCATTTTTGATAAGGATAGTGAGAATTACTGTCGTCTGGAGAGATCACTATGCCTCTAGGTTGTATAGTATATTACAACAGAAGGATTTATTCTTTAAGAGATGAATAATTATTCCACTACAGCATTTTGTTGCTAGTTTAGAAAAGATGTAGTCTGTATCCTGCATGATTATAATGTAGCTCTTTAGCTACTTCTCTTCAAATATAAACTTGTGATATGCTTTTTTTTTTTCTTCCTTAGCAGGAAGTCAGGCAGAAAAAGTAGCCAGTTAGTAGGAACCTTCATAGAGCAAGTGAATTTTGGGAGCGTGCATGCATGCCACATGCCTCCCTACAACCAAAAGCCAAAGCAGAAACTCACAGTCTCACAGAAGCTGCACAGCCAAGCAAGTTATTATGGGGAGTTTCTCTGTGTCTGAGCCAGTACGAGCTGGGTGCTAAACTTGTTTCCGCTTGAAGTTGCACTTTGCATACTTGTTAAGGCAGAACGTTCTACCTTTTCACCTCTGCAATACTGGGTGTGAAACATGAGCCTCTAGGTGTTTCCTGGCTGGCAAGAATTCAATGGTAATAAAATTACTAGTAGAATAAATGTTTCAGAGGCAGTTATCCTCTCTCACCTGTTTGTAATTTTTTATTAATTATTACAAATGTGTTTAAGTACGGTACCTGATTTTAATCTGCTGTATTCCCAGGATTTACATATAAAGGTCTTTTTCCCACAGAATAATGAATAATCGCATGTGTCAGGGTGTGGTGTTAAAATACTGAAGGCTGGTGATACACCAACTAGCAATCGTTGATTTTGTAAAAGGCTGGATTCTCTAAGTAGTTTGCTTTTTATGGCACTGATCCAAAGTTCTGTTGAAATCAGGCTCGTACTGAGTTAAAAAACTACGGATCTGGTCCCAAATGTTCTTTTATGGAAGTGTTTGTAATGCCATTGTTAACGATATATGCAGCACTGGGTCTGTGAACTGTGTAAGTAGAAATTTTACTTTTCCCAAAGCTCTTACTCACTTTTATGCATTCTTTGCTCAAGCAAACAGCAGGTGGCTTACATGAATAGTGGGGTTAATGAGACTACTTAAGTGAACAACTCTTTATCAGAGCAAGAGTGAAAAAACCCAGTCCTCGGTATCAGAGAATTTAGGACTTGCCAGATAGAACTGAGAAGTATAAAGGATTAATATTATTATATATCGAAAGAAAAGCTGACTGGTATAGTGGTTGCAGGGGGGAGGTGAGGTTGTTCTTTCAGGAGCTGCAGAGCTAATGAGATCTAATGCTTTTGTTTCTTAATCCCTGAATTGAATTAATCTCTCTCCCTTCCCATGTGATATCATCCCCTAGGTGCAGGGAAGCCACAGGGCAAGGTGCATGCTGCCTGGCCGGCCAAATGCAGGCTGAGGAAGTCAAACTGCGCTTCCCTTTAGCAAAGACGTTAACCTTGTCCCTGCTCTCCTTCCACTTTCGATTCTCACCAGTTATATAGAAGCATAGTCATCTTCAGCATTTCAGGTTGGATTGAAATAGAACAATGAGTTCCCAAAGTTATTTGACAGGAGGGGAGTAAAGGTAATCCAAGGGTGTAGACTCTCTTTCCTAACCAGAAAAAAATTATGCACCTTAAACTCCACTTGAGCAGGGCTGAGCTTAACTTGCAGTTCCCCATTCAGATCCCAGAACAACATGAACCTTGTGAGCTTTTGTTCACTTCACTTTCTGAATGATTTTCCTCAAAAATAATAAGCACTAAGAAGATGATAAACTATTTGTATTAGGAAGTGGATGACACGGATAATATTTTTGATTTCTCATTATGCTATCTTTGTGTCTGTTAGCATGTTACCTTTGACTGCTGCCAGACTAGGTGAATATAAATGGAATATTTTATATGGTTTTATGTTTTGTTCTGCATTTTACTGTTTCTCTTCCATTTCTACATTACTGATTTGACGAAGCACAGAAATACCAACATATTGGAAGAAGTAAATTTTACACTGGTCTTACAGTCGTTGTGAAGGAAACAGTTTATGACTAACCAAAGTCTTGACAAACTTTGAAAAGATTGAATTTTGAATGTGGATGGATCTCTAGCTGCAGCTACACAGCTGGGCATCAGTGTTATCTGGGCAAGTGTCACGTAGGATTTCACAGCATAATGACTGCTCAAAAAATACCTAACACTCTTGTCTAGCAGACAAGATTTCTAAATATGAACAGTTAGTGTTTGAAAGTTAAGGAAGTCACAAAGACCCAGCAACAAGGCAATCCAACAGAGGAATCTTCTTCCCACTTTCAAACTGAAAAAGTGCTTTCTCTGAAGCAAAAGTAACATCAAATGCTTTTTTAGATAAAAGATACTACAAATAAGAAAGATCCTTCAGGAGAGACTTTAAAGTGTCTTTCAAAATTAGCAAGCACAAAAAGCCCATAGGTCAAGAATCAAGTCCTCTCCTGTAATACGTATCCACTCAGATAGCATTTCAAACTCAGGCTCCTGGAACTGACCTTCAAAAAGTCATTTCTTCATGAAATGCATGTTGTGCTATTGTCGCCATACATCCACCTCTAAACACCTGGCATCAGCCAAAGTTCAAAGAAATCAAAAAAAGAGCTGACTTCTTGAGGAAAAAAATGTAGCAGCACTGGAGCTGCTCTGAATGCTGGAGAATGGACAGCAATATGTGAAGCAAAGGGTATTGTGTGGTCAGTGGTCTTGACAATTACTAAGTTTGATATGAACTTTATTATAAAGATTAATATACTTATTATGCACTTTGTGTATATAAATACGAGCATTTTCTTGCTGATGAGTCTTGTGGGTTGCTTGGAATTAACTAAGAAAAGAATTAGTAGAAATTGTATCCATAACTATGCCTCCTCTGATTTTGTGCTTGAAAACCATTTCAGTGACTTATGAAGTGGAAATATACAGTAAAGGTAATTTGTAAAAATTACTGACTCATAAAAGTGAACAGAGACCAAGAATGATTTTTGAATTTTATTTCTGGTATAATTGTCATGTGAATTGCTATTTCATCTTGCAGGAGGTCTTCCTGATTCACAACACTATAAGCCTCAAGTTACCCGAGTCTTGGGAAGTCCTAAGACAATTCTCTGAAAATCCCATGGGCATTCTACTTTATATTAACAATGATAGCAGCTCTATCTTCCCCACAACATCACATTTAAGTATCTGCTGCCTACTAATAGTAATCTGACAGGATTCTAATCACAATAATTGTCATGTATGTGAAGTTTGAAAGCTTTGGGTTAATATGGATTAAAATGTCAGGGGTGGGGGAAAAACCAAAGACAAAGAAATTTCATCATGGATGCAATTTTATTTCCTCTGCAACTAAAATTCATAGTAGTTGTTGAGAAATCAGATTTATGAACATGCAACAAATCCCACATGACCTGGAGGGCAGAAATCAGGCTTTACTTGCTAAGAAGTTGAAGAGGAATAATTTTGAGCTCCTGGCTGGGCAGGCTCTGGAGCATTTACCCTTACGAAGACCAGTCAGTCAAAACCAGAGCAATGTGTGGTATGTGCAGCTCTTAAAATGGGCACAAAGATTGCAATTTATCTCATTGACTTTTAAGCGACAGTAACTTGGGAGGGCTCAGGAATCTTACTTTACTAGCATTACAACCATGATGAATTATGTTAGATTTAGAAGATGTTTGTGACACTGGTGGGCCTGTAGACCTGTGGAGTTATGGACCTAGAAGAAAGTCTTAAGTAAGGGTCATTTTATGCCTTACCACCTTAGAAAAATTGACTTCCATACTGGAGATTTTCTTTTTAGCACAAAACTGCTGGATGTATCTTGCATTGGCTCCCCTTCACTTCCTAACAGAAAGATTCCACTGGGAATAAAACAGCTATGTTAGGATGGTGGGACATGGTCAACTTCTTTGGATTCTATGGCAGAGAAGAGCTTTGCTGGTAGACCCTTTTGTTAACATCTGTGCAAGGAGCCAAATTAAAACAGTCAGTTGGCTACTCTCAGACTCATTTTGGAGTCGACAGGTCTAAAGACTTGAGGCTCAAATGTTCTCACAGTCTCACTCTTAATAAGCAGATCTTTAGCTATAGAAGAGAATGTAACTTGGAATATGAAAACAGGTGGCTGGTTGCCAAATTTGCCTTCCTCTAACGATACAGGAGATGTTCTGGATAGGAACATCTAGAAAACCCTGAAGACAAATCTTTTGAAACCATCAGGCATTAAGTTTAATTTTCCTTTTTCCTCTCTCTGAAAAGTTGTTCATACTTTGTGGAAATTTGATGAGGTTTGTGGACATGACCCTGGTTTGTTAATAAGATGAGCATTTTTAGGTTTTTGTGAAAATCCGGTGCTTAGTTATTTTTCTCAAGAGGTATTTAAAGGAGATTTTTTTTTTTTGGTGATACAAATCGTATTTTGGTGATTATATTCCCCACTGAATAATACATCTGGATTCCCTGTCATTTACTGAGAAATTGATGGCTCCGAAGTATCAGAGCAGTAAATGTCAAAACAGATAAAGCTAAATGGAAACTAATCACTTCCATGGACATGAGGTATCTTCAGATATAGAATGTGCACTAATAGAAACCCATGAAGTGTGGATTAGGTGATTTAACTCAGACCTACTGTGAAAAACAAGAAGGAAGGTACATAGAAAAAATAACCAGAACTGGATTTTTGGAGAAAGGTTTAAATGCAGAGTAAAGCTGCTGTGTTCAACAAAGTTGCTGAAGGCTTATTTGGGTGTAAGTTGAATCAGAGTCTGGCTCTAAGAGTGACTTAAGAGTGACGCAACATGCTGAATTGTTGCTCCAAATAGTAGCTATCAAAGGCATCTTGCCTTTGCGTAAATGGCTAATATAATTAGCTTACAACATCACCATAGGCATTGGCAAAAGTAATCATCATTACTATCCATTGTGTTCATAACATCTGAACCATTCATTCGGAAGCCTGTGAAACAGAAACTTCTATCCATCTCAGGAGAACTTTGTTTTCACCCTCCACACATTTTCTGCAGGGGCTTGTTTTCCATGCCTCTCCATCCTCCTGCCCATTCTTAAACGGCTTACAAAATGTAATTAGCATTGTGCCTGCTCACTTTGTTTTTGTGGGGTTTGTTTTTTGGTTTTTTTTAAGTGAGGCAGAGATGGGAAAAAAGTGTTTTTACAAAAAGAACAAATGCAAAATACGAAAGTCCTTTGTAGACAAAACCTTGTCCTGCTTGGTTGGCTCAATTAAACATATGCAGATATAGGCTCACAAAGTTGGTCTTTTGCTGTTAGTTTCATTCATGCAATTTTGAAGTTCTGTGGGTGTAACTAAGGTCAGAATTTACTCCATTATGTGCTTAAAAAGAAAAAGAAAGTACTGGAAGAATTTGTTGTTTAACTTTTCTAACAAAACGGTTGTGATTCCATAGCCGTGAAAATAAGGACGTGACTTGATTGGGTTGCTACCACTGTGATACTAAGATAACTAATCTGAGACTGAATGCTGCTCTTCTTCAAGAAAAAACAACAACCCATAATTATTAATAGTATCACGGCAGCACTATTATTTTGCTATGTGATACTCTATTAGATGTTTGTGAAATTACCGTTAAAAGCTTGCCTTATTTGCTAATATACCCTCTCCTTAAATTAAAAACCTCTTGCTGTGAACTTTGCCTTTTTTGAACATGCTTAGCTGCGGTGTTACAGAAGGTTTTAATCTCTTTACACAAAGACGCTTCTGTTCATAGGCCACTAAAATGTTTAAGTCACATCTGATCTAAGACTAGATTGCTCAGCACCTAGGATTAAGCATAGTCATACCTTTCTGTTTCTGGTTTTAGTAATATGTAGTGTAATAACTCCTGTAATAGCTGAAGCAGTGTTTCTTCAAATATCTAGATAGGAATTCAGGTCTACCTGAACCCTACCAGTGTTGGCAGTAGAGCTACTGTCTTTCTGTGTTTATCTCCTGCCTACTGCCCTGTGTGGTGATCTTTCACTTTGCTAGCTTTCAGTTCAGACTGTGGGCTCACAGAAAACTAGCTATATCTTTGCAGAGATCACAAACAGTTGATGAACTGATTCATTGATCAGTCCTTGTGTGTGTAGTAAGATGAGCATGTTTGGGATGTGCTGGGGTAGCTATTTCTGCACAGTGTTGTCTGGGAAATCCTGTGTTAGCCTTCGTGCATGAACACAGCTAAACTACCTATGTGAAGTAGGTCCAGGTTCTCTCCTCTCGGACCTGCTTTTACAGCTGTGTAAGCTCCTATCTACATTGGATTCTTCAATGTCAGGTCTGGTTCCTTTCTCTCCTTTTTCACCATCTCTTTGAGCCTTTCAGGAAAAGAAGCTGTGATGGATTTCTGTTTGAGAAGAAGTCCCTCTTAGATTAGTCCCTTTCCCTGGTATTGATTAATAACCTCTTCAGACTAAACTCTGCATATAGCTTCCCATCTTTCAGCAGTCTCCAGAAGTTAGAAAGTAAGTTTCATTTGTTTGAGGTCAGGAGATGTCCTTCGTTCCATTATTTATAGTACATGTGTTTTGATTAGACAAACAGCCACTGCGGTGATGCTTCTTTTATTAATAATGCAAACACTGTACAAACTTATTGGTTTGTTTATAATCTGGTATGATTTTTTTTTAAGGTCAAATAAAGAAGCCAAAAGTTTTGAAAAGTTGTTGGAAGTTGAAAGAGATGGTAGTTGCCAATGAAAATTTTATTTCTACAAAGCTTCAAGAAACCTCCATTCCTTCCTCCAACCTGCCCATTCTCAAATACATACACTTTTAAAAGTGGGTACTTTAAGCTGTGTTTCTAGGTTATAGACACCTAAACAAAGACCTTACTTCCATTTTTGCAAAATATTCACAGTCCACAATTTGAATAATTTTGAAAAGAGCTCAACAGTCCTTAAACAGCCTACAAAACCCTAAGGATTTTCCAAAATGCATTTTTCTCTGTAAACACAGTAGAAGCTTTAGGATACAGAACATCATATACTCTTGGTTTTGGCTTTGCATCCTTGTTTCCTTTGAATGATAAAATATTAAATAAAACACTATTTAACTATTTGTCGTGCAGCCCTGTCTGTCACTGCGATCTGATGGTGGTAAGCCAGCAAGGCCAAAACTGAAGGATCCCACTAGTGCTAGTCATGCTTGGTACTGAGAACTGCTGCAGCTCTGCTCATGGCCAGCACATCCCTGCCCAAAGGCACCCAGCTGATGACAAGCAGCTGAAGTTAAAGCAACCAGAGTTAATGCCATTGAGGGATTGGTTTAGCTCTCTGTTTAAAAGTCAGGAAGTGGCAGTTGAGATCAATGTGTGTAGAACCGGCACATTTTTTAATCTTTCTTTTTTTTTTTTTTTTTTTTCTTGAGCTGAATATCTGAATGCAAAATCTGATCCTACATATGAGCTCAGCTGTGGAAGTGTAATGCAATAGCATTTAAAAATAGCAACTGCCAAGAAGCACATAAACACAGAGGAAAGTTTGGAGGTGTTTGGTGATGCTTTCCACCAGGCAGGGTATGCACAATTTTTATATGCAGTAGGTTAGCATTTCCAAAGGGCAGAGAGAAATGAAGGATAAAGAATAATCTTTTGTAGCTTCAAGGCATGTGAACTTTATGGATGCTCATTTGCAGTTGGAGAGCCCAAGCAGTGCTATCTTTCAGTCAGGCCTTGCTTTACTCAGAATTTTCTTTAAGGTGTCATGGCAGAAAATTGACAACATGAAGAACATACCTATTTATGTGCTTCTTTTTAAAGGAGTAAATTAAAATGCCATTCCGTATCAAGCTTTTTGCAACACCATGCACTGTTTAAGGCTCTGACAAACAATGCAGAGATTTGAAATCTGCCCAAAACATGTTTAAGAGCTATACTGCAGTAGATTAATGCATTTGTGACATTTTTTACTTGGATTTATCTCTGCTCATATGGAATGATGTCTTTTTTCCCAAGAACAATACAGATAAAAGCTAAAGATTACAGTTTTTGTTAGAGTGGGTAAGCACAGATAAGGATATTTCTCTTTGTGGAAGATGAAACAAGTAGAAGAGGAGCCTAAGAACAACAAAGATGCTCTTTCACAGCAGGGGATATATTTGACGACCTACAGTAAATATTATAAGTGCCTGAAAGTGCCTATATTTACAAATATTGCTTTGTAGTAGGCACTTTGTAGTATGCATTTGCTATTCTATATATTTGCTAGTCTCTTCCAACACAAATATCAGGTTAGAGAAGAGTTATATAACCACAAGATTAGGAAGATGATGAAAATCCAGCATTGTCATTAGTTGCTCTTGAAGACACCAGATGTCTAGCAAATGGGCACAAACTCCTCATTGATTTGTTTGCTATTCTTATGTTTAGGACTAATGCAGCTGTAATAGGTGGGTTGACTTGGGCAACAAATGTTAATTAGTGAGTATACGTTACAGTGGAATAGAATATCATGAGGCAGCACAGGATGGCTGAACACTCCCAGTTAAAAAACAAATGGAATCTCAAAAGTAAAGTGGAGACCTGAACTGCAGAACGAGCTTCTACCTCATAGGTCATGCAGGAATTTAAGACTCGAAGGTCCTAACATTAATTGAGAAATCTGCTATTGGTCTTGAAATCTAAGGATCAGCTTGAAGACATTTCACCTTTGGCTTGAACAAGGGGCAGTAAAAGCTAGTGGTATCATTTGGGAGCTCTGGGAGAGCTTCCAAACATCTTTCTCAGATGCTTTTTTTGCATTGTGAATCAATGAAAAGGAGACAGAATGGAGCCTTTTAGTGCCTCCACCTGTAGGACATCCTATGTTTCAGCTCTGTGACAAAGAAACCTTACTTCTGAATTCACTGGAGAGAAACTGCTCACTGTTGAGGTTTTTCCAGCAATCTAGAAAGAGGGAACAGGGCGTTGTGTGTAGACTCATGAGGGTTGAAGGGTTGGCTGAATGAGAGTATTAATAAAAATAAAAATAATAATTAAAAAGTTCTTAAGGATGTGAGGTACTGTATTTTTAGGATTCCCAGCTCTGATAACCAGAAACTCATTATCAAGGCTGTGACCTAGTAGCTTTAGGTACATGTTGAAATCCCAGAAAATGAGCCCACTGTGGAATTTGGTCCTTTCTGTTTGCACTTATATTTTAAAATACAATCACCTATGACCTTTCTTCCTACATTTCAGACTGCTACTCTGCTTGTCATGTGCAGACATGCTGCAGTGATAAGGGACCTTGTGTTCAGTGTCTCAATACCTTCTCCCCTTGGGTCCTGGGAAGAAGTTGAGCTGGGAAGCTCAGCTTTCTTTCAGGCTCGTGGGAGATGACAGGATTAGAAATAGGTTACAAGCCGTGAGAAGAGGACAGGAGGAAACAGAGAAGTTAGGAGTAAATGGCTGGCACTTGGAGTCATTGGAGTTGCGGTTTGTTCCAATAGCCCATTCTGCCCCTCTGCCTTCTGAAGCAGCAGTGGTGTGTTACGTGTTGCGTTTCTCCTTCTCTCCCTAAAACAGGACGTGAAACAGCCCCACTGGGCAGCCTTTATTGATTATAGTGTTAAAAGGCAGCAGTCTGTTCGTATGAGTACAGCTGTGAACAAATGGGAAGGTAGCCGGGGGACTTTCCTCAGTGAGGGGAAAGAGAACTGAGATCTTGGCAGGAATTTTGAATGTCTCCATGGAACGTGTTGCTCCAGAAAGCCAGACCCTGGAGTAACGGACCTTCACAGAAGTCTGGAAGCAACATACTGAGATTTTATGATGTAGGTGTGATCACATGTTGGCTGGGAACACAACAAAGATCTTAAAATTAATCTGCTTCTTACTTTTGTTTTCTAAAATTATCATTGTATGAGAGAATATAATGTTAGACCTGTAGGAAACATTTTAAAAAGTAAGTAAATCTAAATTATAGTTTAGCTGTCCCTTTTTAAAATGATCTGCTTTTTTCACAGTATAAGAAAAAACTGTGGCATTTGATGGTAGTCTGAAAGAAGCTTGCAATTTATTTTCTAAATTTTAATGAAAGCTAAATGGTCACCAGCCAAAACTCTTCATATTAATAATATTTAGTTTCTATTTTAGAAGATGTATTTCTTTTTGACCTAGATCTGATCAATGCACACAACATTTTTTGCCAAAAATTTTTAAAACCGTTTTGCTTACAATTGTCCAGATTTTTGATCAAATAATTTGGAAAAACTTATCTGGTTTGTTCTCACACCAGGGAAGGCTTTTCTCTGTTTTCTCACTTCTCTGTTTTTCCCATCCTTTAGACGAATCCTGACTCGAGTGCTCTATTTAAAGGCTGTGAGCATCCCAGAGTGCAGGAAGCCTTCTGGGCCTGCCGATACACAGCAGAGTGCACGACTCTGTGACTGCTCCCTTCTCCACCCTCCCACTGTGTAGCTCAGCCTCCTGGACTTCTCCTGAGAAGTGTTGAGGCCCTGCCAGTTCTAGTCTGGGAGTTGGATATGTTTAGTACCTCTGAATACTAACTAGATTGTTTTTACCCAACAGTAATATGTGACAAATTAAACAATATAAATTTTATCTTGATCTTAATTAAAGCAACAGCAGTATTCCCATTAACTTCAGTGGGACCAGGATTATATCAAATATTATTTAAACATTTATAATAGCATTAGATAATGGGTTTAGAATAATTAAGAGTCTATTGAAGAAATTTAGCTTGATGGTGGAAAGGCAAATTATGTCAAATGAACGGGAACTGTCATTTATGGAGGCCTATTGAGATAGTTGTGTTTATCAAGGGAAGAAAACAAAGCTCATAGGAATTTTTCAGGGGCAGAGTCTGAAGGTCTTTTTGGAACTGAGGAAGAGAAGTGGGAATATTAAACAGATGTGTGAGGTGAGAATGGTGTTTTTCGCCATCACACAGACTCAGCAGTCAAGAGTATCCAAAAATTAATTTTCGATTGGTAAAATGAGATCCTAGATTCAGTGTAGGCTGTTTCAATTAGATCTGTACAGATACATAAAATTAATGGGTTAAATAAGTAATTAATGGTGTTAATATATCAATCACTTTTCTAATAAAAGTGTCTAAAATGAGTCAGGGGAAAAAATCTAATAATTAATTTGAAAACTGCTATGATGCCCCAATTGATTTGGGGCTAAAAAAAAAAAAAAAAAAAAGAAGAGAATAATTAGCAAGAATCAAAACCCAGTATGACTTTTAGTCCTCCAAGTGGAAAAGAAAATTAAATACCGATGAGACTGAAATATCATTTTTTATCCTTGTAAGAAGATTGGGAATGTCATCTATAGTAGAAGCCTATTCTTTATTTTAAAGAAGGTCTGCTTGTGCTGTCCTTCCTCACTTTTACTTGTGTGCATAGTCTTTATTTGTGTGGAAGGTTAACTCAATAAGCAAATAAGTAGCTCTGTGAGTGTGTGTTCTAGGTTTTGTCCTTAACCCAGAACTTTAACATTTTAAGGAGCACTTTTCTCAGTTTGATGTTATGATAAAACAATGATAAACTAATAGAAAAACCATAAATATATATATTTTTAAAAAAATATTATTAAAAAAAAAAAGGATCTGCATTTCAACACAAAATGAAGGCATTAGTCAAAGTGATCTCTGCTAAACTGCTCACTGGACAGGAGGTGAAACAGAGGGAGCATTGCATGAAAGAGTCTATTATTCATAAAAGAAGTAGAATGTGTCTGAGTGGAAATTGTGGGATTTATGAGTGTGTTCAATTTTTTTTAGTAAAATGCACTTGATGAATACACTGGTGGAAGTCCAAGAAGCATGAATTTGTAAGCGTAAAAATGCTAAAGTTTCCATTGGGAAATCCTTTGACTGACCACACAGTGCTACTGAGCTTGGCTTGATCAGCCTCTGCATTATTGAAAAAAAGTAATGCAATCATTATGAAGGATAGTTCTCCACCATCATTTCACCTTGTTTTACTCTTTCCCTCTCAGTGCCAGTATGAAAATCATTTAGCAAATGAGTAAGAAACAATCACAATTCTTTTCAACAAAAATCAAATTTCAGCCACATCTTCTTGGCAAAAAAGTTGTCATTCCTATTTGGGCATAATACAGGCAACTAACAGTCCCTCAAAACAATTGACAGAGCTAGACCTGCTTTAGCTGATACCCTAAAGCTTTGAATGAAAATACTTAAAATAAAAGGGAAATCAAAATGAATGGAAGCTAACTCTATGTTTTTGCAAATGTCATTCTTCAGCAGAATGTAGACAGCTCTGTTACCTACCATTACTTCGAAATTATAGCATGAAAGATCCCTCTTTGAAAGCTGGGTTGTAGGTATTGGTGTAGAAATACTGAATAACTAGGCAACATTAGAAGAGTGGAATGTTACTGATCTGATGACTAAGAATTCAGACTATGATTGTTCAGTGTATTTCAGAAAATCCAAGCAACCTTGAAAAGCTTTTCAGCTAAGAAACACTCCTTCCTTGCAGATATTCTCTCTTCATTTTATCACAAGTTAAACATGCTCACCATACCTCTTTCCTCTTCCTGGAAATGTCTGTTTTATTGAAATGTGCACCAGTATTGGTGTTTGTGTTCTTTGCTATATAAAAGCTTTCCTCATATTCATTCCAGGCCACAGCTGCTGGGCATGATGTGACAAGCATACTGGTTGCAAGGCTATGATGTAAGTAGACGAATGACTATTCAAACAAGAAGTTGTTGCTAGGTAGGCATTATATTAGCACTCATGAAGAGTAGCAACATGCTGCAGTCTTTAATTTTTTTAATCTTTAAATTACACCTAGAACTAGATCACTGAACAATGGATCAATACGCTGCTTAAAAGTAATGCACTAAGCAGAGGAAAAAACCCCAACAATATTTCAAATAGCCCACGGTAGTGTAGTGTTTAATGATTTGTCATTTTCATACCATATATTTCTCATATAGATTCATTATTCTCTTTGTTCTGTATCTGTGCATGACTTAAAAAAAATATACAAATGCCTTCTAAGACCAGCCAATATTCTTGTAGAACTTTCCCTGCAGCAATTCTGGTTTGCGTTCCCTTGCGGTCCTGTGCATAGCAAATAGTGAAGAATTTTCACTTTGTGTTGTGGTGACATCAGTTGATGCTGATACACAAATAAAGATGCTTTAGCATGATAATGCACTTCACAGGTTGAATTTCTAACTGTTAGGCAAATACAGCTGTGGTCATTTCATCTCCGTGTAATATACCTAGGAAAATCATGTCAAAAGAAAAGATTATTGTCAAGCCTCCGAGAGGATGCTATGAACAATGTGGAGGAAAAAAACCCCCAACAAACCTTTAAAAAAAACAAAGAGAAAGATCTTTAGAGGGGTTTTGGTTGGGTTTTTTTGTTTGGTTGGTTTGGTTTTGGGTTTGGGTTTTGTTTCCGTGTTTGTTTTGTTGGGGTTTTATTTGCAGTTCAGTGAATTTGTTCTCTTTAGTAGTTCACTAAATTGTATCAAGTAAATACCGAGCTCCCAGTACAATACTTAAAGTATACACTAAACTTCTTTCAACAGCTTTGCAACCCATACTGAGACACAGTATGCCACAGCTATTTGGGTAGAAGCTCGCCCATTTAATAAGACTGCACCTGACATAGCCCATGTCAGAGTTCTGTGGTCCTTGACTGCTCTGTCACCACCCTTGGGTAGTGCAGGGTTTAATGGGCATGTCCACTGGCAGTCCTTCCTCTGCAGCATGTGTCTTCTTTGGGCAGTTGCAAAGGGACATATGTAAGTCCAAGAAGTACTCCCATATTTAGCAGAAGGCAGAGACCAATATACAGCCCACTATGGAGATAATAAAATGGATGATAGACAGAAGGTTACTTACGACTTGCAACGTCTACAATTGAAGACAGAAATTCAGTGGTCCATCTAAACCAAGACTCCATTTCCAGCAGTGGCAGGAGATAACTGCATAGAGAAGCACATGAGCCTGGCCTCTCCCTGCAGTCTATCATATTCCCAAGTGACTGTGATCATTGGATTAGGGATTTTAGGGGACACATCCCTCATTTTTGTGTATCTGTTGATGGATCTGTTATCCATGAATGTGAATAACACTCATAAAATCTGCCTTCTGTAACAACAGGTTCCAGAAGTTCACTACCCCCTGTATGAGAAAGTTCTGTCCATCTGTTTTAAACCCATTTCCTGCTAGTTTGACTATGTGCTCTCTGGTTCAATACTGCAGGCCTTGGTGAAGGGTAATTCTGTGCTAACCCTGATCTACTACCTTCATGATTTTGTGAATCTCAGTGATATCCCTTTTTACAGAATCATAGAACGTTACAGATTGGAAGGACCTCTGGAGATTGAGTCCAA
>WEIS01063881.1:0-19098 GCA_013389965.1 Todus mexicanus
CTGAAAAGTGTGTAATCTGCAGCAACTGCACTGCAGGTTTGGGGATGAGAGCTGACAGCAACATAATTCTTTCTCGATCATTCAGTTTATCCTCTAGCCAAGACCCTTGAGCTTCCAGTAACACCTGTGTGTATGACAAGAACTGGGCAGAAAGCAGCAATCCCATTTCACAGAGCATTTGATTAGCTCTAAATTTAGTTTCGTTCATCTAAAACTAAAATTAGACATTCTCTTTGACAAAAAATGTGCTTGTCTTCAGGCAGCTTTACTTAGAAGGAGCACTTCAAAAAAAGGCATTGGTCTCTGGTGTCTTCCAAACATTCAAAAGAGCTTTGACTAGAGCAGTCATAAGAGCTTTGCTTTTTCCAAGGAATAGAGTCCTTTGTAAAAATGGAAACTTTTAGAACTGTATCAGGTTTGTTCCATTGCTTTTGGGGGCAACAGATAAGAGAAAAAAATATTTGTGATTCAGGTTGGAAAAGAAGAGATAGGTTCCACTCACATTTTTTGTTGTTGTTGTATGGATGAAGAGCTATTCTTTGCATCAGAGCAAAAATTTGAACCTCTGACGTCCCAGGCTTTTGTAAAAAACACCATGTGAAAGATGGTTGAATTCCTCCAGCATAAATCCGCCACACACATAAAATTTGAGAAGCCTTATTTTCATTGCAGTATGGAAAAGTCTTTCATATTTGATTAAGAAAAAAAAAATAGTTTTTCTGGAGTCAGTAGTAGTCTGGAAGACTTAGGAAGCTCCAGACTGTAGGGAAGTCTGCCTGCCCTTGACCTTATGGGACAGAGATTGTGGAAGTGAGGATCCTCCAGCTTCTGCTCCTGGTTCCCAGTTCGTCTGGGGTTGCTTCTGCAATTCTATCTCTATAACTATACTGATACAGATCTTTCTCTCTACGTACATACTTAAATGTACTTATGCATATAAACTTTTACGAATTTAATTTTGACAAACCCCAACTGAAGAAAACAATTGCTTCTTAATTTTTGTGACTTAGTTACTGACCAATCCTAACTTAGTTCTGAGCATTTGAGAGTCTAGAAAGTGCAGAACAGCTTTCCTGCACTGGTAACCGATTCAGGAAAGAGCCCCAAATGTGTGTCGTCTTAATCTACCCACCTCTAGCTAGAAACCTTCACTTCTATCTGCATGTAGGCAGTCACATGATTCAAACAAAACATGTTTCTTCCCTATTTTTTCAGAAAAAACAAAATGTAGACACATAGGTTGTACAAGTAACAAGGAAGCTGGATGCGTGTGGTTTTGAAAAGCATCAGTTTTGCTTGTCTCTCTCTTTGAGAACCTCCCTGAAAACTAGACTTAGCTCCAATTTCTTCAGCAATTCACCAAGACATAATTCCCAAATTTCCCTTTCCATCACTCCCCACTGAACAGTATCCTACTTCCCCTGACATGTCTGCTGACTTTCCTGGGAATCTTTATACAGACTACAAGGAATTCAATATTTTCAAGGTGAAAATCCACCACAGCTTTTCTATTGCCAGTCTCTGACCATCAGGTCTTTTCTTTTTTTCTGTTTAAAGCCAATTTTAATATCAACCTTTCTCTCCCTCTGTGTGCAACTGAGTTGTTATTTACATGCATCCCACACATCCAGACCCTTGTGTATTGTTTCCCTGTGCTGAGTCTTCAGTCTGCATCCCTTTCCTTATCTTCCTTTGCCAAGATTCTGGTTCATACTGTGCTTATCTCATGTCCCAACTGCATTTCTTTTCCAGTTTACCCCTTCACACTATACCATGAAATCATTATATGCAGCTCCTGAGAAATCCTTCTTGTACATTTTCCTGACCACTCAGAAATAGAAATTAGATGAGGATGTGAAACTGAAGATTTTCTTTCCCATATTCCACATTTCTCTCACTCAGCTGACTTCCCCTTTGCTGTATCCCAAAGCCTTTTTTGATCAATTTATGGAGGTTACCGTTTTAGTTATTTCTCTCCCACCATTTAAAAATACTCTACTTTGCAAAATCTTCAATTATACTGCTGTAAAGGATTAGTGATTTTTCTGCTTATCTTACAGAGTTGGCCCTGTTAAACCACCACTTCTAACATTGCAGAGATAAGAGGTTTAGCATATTTTGGCGCAGCCAATGATGTGCATAGGGAGGACTACTTATATAGAACTCTGATGTTTAGATCTTAATTACCAGACTGCATCCATCATCCATGCATCTCTGCATCCAGTGACTCTCTAGCAAAGTCTCTTACCAAGAGGTAACAGTCATTCTCCCTTCTTTCTTTATGGATACTCCAAAAGAAATAAGTAATTTAGCTATACAAAATACACTTTTAAAACTGGAATTACATTGTTCCTTAGCTATGACACCATCTGGTAAAATGACGTATAAGACATAAAGTAATAATGGTTTACACCTGCTGAACTGTTATGCTTCATGGCCCTCATTCCTAGCAGAGCTTCTGGAATCTACTTTCTGAGATTAGCAATACCCTCTTGCCTGATTTAAAAAAAAAAATAATTGGAAAGGCACATGTGCCATCTTTCAGTTTATAGGAGTTCATTATTTGAAATCCCCTGAGCTCCTCCAATTAGAAAACAACTTTTTGACTTAATATCCTTCAATTGTTAAAAACTTGCGTCACTGAGAGATCACAGTGAAATGTAAAGGTCCCAGCACATTGGCACTTGATTGTGAGGGGATGTGATTGTTCCACATTTAGACTGCAAAGGGTTAGGAACTCCACTTCCCAATGTGCTTAATGAATGAAAGGAAAATTGGACCCTTGAGCCAGAGGCAATGACCTAACTGAGTGAAAAATGTTTGCAGGTTAACGAGGGCAACTGTTCCTTGCTATAATTCCCACTGGAGGTGAATGACAAAAAAGTACAATAAACCTCAGACTTTGGATTATTTATTAACCTGTTTTCTTCCTGAAAAAAAAAGACCTTACTGTAGATCTTGGAAGACAGAACTGAAAAGAAGTGTCCTTTTATGAAGGGAAAATTAATGGCCATGTGCACTGCTTAAAAGGAGTGAGATTTAATACTCAGTATCATTGTACTTACTGTGATCAGTCAGATTTTTAAAAAGGCAACTTCACTGGCGCTGAAATGCAAATTGAGTAAAAATAAAATTGTGATTAACTTACACTAATTTAAGCCATATTAGAACAAAATGTAACTGGAAATGACATATAAGCTTTGTTGACCCTGAATCAGGGAAATATATTTTATGTCTTGTCTTTAGAAGCACTACTGCCTAATGTGCTGACATAGCAAATCTGTAGGTTTCCTACAAGTACTCAGAAAGTCGAGTGTGGTGGGTTAGCCAAGTTTCCTCATGCAAATTGGAGCCTCTTCAGTTGGAAGTCATGCAATTCACTTCTCATCCCAGAGGGTAGACTTGGTTTCCAATCTAAACGGTTTGCCATGAAGTAACGGAAAGATTCCTATTGTCTTCACTGAGATCAGGTCTGGAGCCTAACACAGGGGCAATAGAAAAATATCACAGGGTAAACGCAGAACACTGCAGGAAAAGCCTTAAGACTAGTAATAACCAGTAGAGCATCTGTCAAACTACCTTTACAAAAACATCTAAGTGACGCCTTTTCAGGAAACAATGTAGACTAGTCAGGAGAGAATTGAAGGGTATGCTCCAAAGTTGAAATGTTTCATTGGGCTTTCTATTGTATTAGTCCCTAACAGAATATACAAATAACGTATTACTTCCTGTATTCAAAGTGCCAAAAATGAGACAGTTGCAAGCATTCTGCAAACCATATGTCTGAATCAGTTTGGGACTGAAGCAAAAGGAAGGAATATACGTTTACATAATGCAACTCTCTCCGCAACATAGCTGTGATACCTGTAACGCATAGATGTGTTTTTCAGTAATGGGAGCTGCATTTGACTTTCATGTTAAAACAAGTCTGTGTTTTTCCAAATGTTCTTTCCTTACCCTGTTATATACCTGCAAATGAAAAAGTGAACATCATATTTATCCATTGCCTTTCTCTCTGAATGACAGCACTTCCTTCCTGATCAGATTTCTTCCTAAAAATGTGTCACAGTTTGGGGTCAGGGCACCCCCCAAATCTGCAACAGAACGCTCTCTCCCCTCCACACCCAAAAAAGGGGAAGAAAGGAAATAAAGGAGAGACACTTATCGATTAGGAAAGGAAACTAGAACAGCTTTACTAAAAAATGAAATAATAATAATAATAAAAAAATACATACAAATATGTACAAACCCAGTATTGAATCCAACCCCCCCGATGGTAAATACGTCACCGTCACCACTGATGCTGTGAAGGGCCCAGCAGCAGACAGCAACTGGGAGCTGGATTCAGGGATGCGGCCCAGAACCTGGGGCCCAGCCAAGGCTGAATCAGGGGGGCTGAGGCCGGGGCTGGAGGCCTCAGGGCAAAGCTGAAGCCGTCAAGGCCAAACCGAGCAAGGAAGAGTCCCGAAGCCGAGAGAGCAGCTCGATCTCAGGGAAACGGAAGACGAAGGGCAAAATGGCGAAAGGGCCAAGAGAAGAAGGGGGCCGAGACCCTCGTGATCCCTCAGCTTTATACTGCTTATGAAGTATATGGGATGCAATACCCCATTGGCTAATTTAGGGTCACCTGTCCTGTTTGCTCCTCCTTGAAGGTGCAACCTTTACTTTTCTGCACCCCTCAGTGTGGTACACAAAATCTAACAGTGACCTTGGTTTGCATACCAATCCTTGGTACTAACTGTAAACATGGAGTGTTGTCACTGCTAGAAGCAAACACTCTGCAAAAACATGCTGCTAACTTAGACTTAGCTGAAAAATAAAAATCCTAGAACATAATTGTTCTGTTCTAACTCAAACGAGGACAAAATGTATCATTGAATTGCTGTGGTCTTTAGCTGTGTGTTTGCAAGTCTCACTGACTTCAAAATGGGTAGATGATTTACATTTGATTATTAATTCTTAGCTAAAGAAAATATTTGATGGAAGGAGAGCTTTGCTTTCTATCCCAATAACTTTCAAATAATGCAGGTCACAGTACCTTTGTAAGATGACATAACTTTAGCTGGAGTTCTTATTTGCTTTCTTACCTGCTTATCTGTTCTCTGTGTCAACACAGAGAGAAGGAATATTGTAAAGATGGGGTTTATTTCTATTAATTAAGATTAGTTAAAAACACTAGACATTCTAACACTATCAGTGCTTTATTTATTTCTTTTAGTTGTTTTTTAGCCTATACTACTACTCTTGATTTTTAAGTTGGACTTGCATTTTGTGCTGTGCCTGTGTGAGCCAAACAAAATCTTGTGACATCTGCTAGCAATGAGCACATGGACTTTTGTCTCATATGCACTTTTCTGCCCCCTTACCTGAACCAGTAAGCACCTGAATTCTTAATAACCTTTTAAGAATTAAAAAAGGGTACTTAGGATTTATGATAGACAGGACAATCAAATAATTTATACTAGTTTTGTAAATAACTAAGCGTGTGACAGAAGAGACCACTATCTGTGGTAGTAAAAATGAAAAGGAAATTAATTAGACTAGGACAAGAATTTGTGTATGAGAGCTCAAATTTAAATGTGTCTATGAGACTAAAATTCAGACACACGGAACAGACCTTGCAAAATGTTAGATATGTTGGAAGGGTATGTGTGAATGAGTTGGGCCCAGAATGACTGGTGAGTCTATGGCTCGTGTTATCTTCTCATAGACATCTGTTGTGTTCTATAGGGTTTCAGCTGTAGGAAATGAGTTGCTTGCAGGAGGGTGTCATTTGTTTTGCTATATTTTTCTTGCCATGGAGAAGGGAAGGCAACAGTCTTGGAAGGCTATTGTAGATCCTGAGTACTGCATAACTGTAGCATAAAAATTGTTTTCTCTACTGTAGTCAGTAGAACTGCCCCTGTATAGTGAAAGCAGATTAGAGTTGTGCTTTCATAACTGAGTGCAACAACTGAACTAAACTGAGAGTCTTCAATAGTTTCTACTACTTTCTAGTTTAGGATATTGGTAAGAAATTATTAATCACTAAATGTATTATTTTCCTCTGAGTTATATGGGATATTGGTGACTCAGCTGTACTGTTCAGAAATTTGAAAAGCTTGCTGCTTTCAGTTTAAATTTATATTTCTTTATACCTATATAGTTCTGTTTGTAATTTAGGTTCTTCTATATATTGTTTCAGGATTCAAACACTATAATTTTCTTTTTTAGAGTCCTTTATATATGGATAGACATTTTTCACTCTTAAATTTTAATCAGCATATAATTAAATTGCAATAAAAAGTTAATAAAATAAGATTTTTGGGCACAAAGTGGTTTTTTTCTGCATAAACTGTTTTATTCTTTAATTCAGTATTTGCAAGTAACTGTGCTACCTCTTGACCAGCACTTCTGGATGTTCTGTAGGAGAAAAAATTTTGGGCACATACTGGAGTTTCAAAACATAACCCATGTGTGGTAAATAAAGATTTCGGGTTTTTTCCAACAAAAACGAAATCTTATTTTCTTTACTGGGTACTTTTCCCAGGCAAGTGATGTGTAAACTGAATAGGCCATGAAAGTTCAGCGGCAGACAATTGCAGAAAGGTGTTATAATGACCCCAAAAGCCTACTTATACATAAGTTGTTTCATACGTTATTTGTAAATCTCACAAATTGTACCGTACATTCTTGTATTTGTATCATCGTTTATGATCTTGTCTCATAAATTAAGTAAGGTTTGATCTTGTCAGTTCTTGGACAGGGGGCCTCCAAGGAAAACCCAGATGGTGCCGGCATTGACAGAGATTCAATGTGAAGACCACCTACTGTGTTAGTACTCATTTTTCTTCTGGACTGAGTGCATTGTGTTTGGAAGCATGTTGCTGGTTTGTTTTGTTTTGGGTTTTTTTTGAGGTTAAAAATTAAGAATATGACCAAAGCTAAGTATTTCAAAACCTCATAATAATAATCCTATCACATCTTGCATAAATGTGCAAAAGTGGTTCAAATATTGCCAGCTGATATCAGAAAATTATCATAGTTAATTGAAAATGTCTTTTCCCCTATTTTTTTCATTCTTTGTCTATCCACCCCCTCTGTAAAATATTCACTGTAATTTTTACCTTCATTAGCATTTACAGTAAGCTTTTTAAACCACTCAAAATTCAAAAAGCATGACTGCAACAGAAATTGGGAATTCCCTCAGCTGGGAATTTGTAATTTGATCCTTATCTTGTTGTTTCTTCCTGCAGCATAGAACAAATGAAATGTCAAAATGCAATCCATTTTGCATTATTTCACAGGCAAATTTCATCATATTTTGTGTCTCCGTTCTCCCCTTGTGGGCTAAAATACCTGTTTACACCACACCTGTTT
The DNA here is from genome assembly GCA_013389965.1 of Todus mexicanus. Taxonomy (NCBI): domain Eukaryota; kingdom Metazoa; phylum Chordata; class Aves; order Coraciiformes; family Todidae; genus Todus; species Todus mexicanus. The sequence continues at coordinate 7,360 of WEIS01063881.1, forward strand.
GGCAAAGCATTAAATGGTGCTGCCTGAGAACTGTGGCAAGTAAAGCTCTATTTACTGTGTATTGGATCTGTAGTCTTTGTATTGTACTTATTCCATCCCCTTGCCCGCCATCTCCAAGTCTTAAATTACAGTGCATCATGGCAATTCTTGTTTAAGAATGTTGATCTGTTGTTTTTTTATTGTTGTGGGTTTTTTTCCTTTTCCCTCCAATATTCTTTATAAAAATTCAATTATTCACGGAACACAAACACTTATTATGAAAGAGAGTTCTAAAACCAAAAATTGGATGAAAAGCAGTTCAAGTAGAAATGAAGTTTGATCAGTCCTGAGATTATTCTGCCCACATAAAACTTCTTATTATACAAGTTCAAGGCAGAAAATATAGATAATTTTGCAGAACATGTTTGTTCATTATCATAATTTATCTTAGACAGGACTGTGGTTTAAGAAAAAGTAGATATCGTTGTGGGCAAAGATAGGCTTCCTCATAGCTAAAATCAGAATGATATAATTGAGAATTTTGTGTGCAGATTGACAAGATTATAAATTTCTAAGGTTTTCTAAGATTTTTCACCTAGAGTTTTAACATGGAAAGAGATTTTCAAAACCTGCAAGCTTTCACAGCTTTAGAAAAAGTATCTTTGACAATTGGCCAATGTATTCATATCTATTAAAAAATCGATTTTTTTCACAGCAGATGTGAAAGACAGGTTTGCCTTTTACTCTTGGAGTGCAGTTGCTGTCAGTGTGCTGTGTCAGAAAATGTACAGTGGATTAAAACTTCACATACAGTTACAAATATTCAATCTATTGTGGGTTCACTAACTTAATCTTAATTCCTCATAAACACTAATTTTTTCTCAAGTCAAATAGTATTTTAAATGAAAGTCACAAGGAAATTACATGTTCTGAAGATGCCAGCAAGAAATTACAACCAAATATGGAATAACTGTAGACTCTAATAATGTCTCTATTCCTCCTAGGATTTCTCATTAACCAGGGGAAATGAAAGAGGAGAATAATTAATGAATTTTGCTCATAGTTTCTAAAAGTTAGAGATAAAGGTTATAAAAATGTATTTTGATCATTATACTGGTGTTATGAAAATATTACTGCTTGGAACTTGACCTGTAGGTTGGTATCATCTTTAGTTTTCAAGAATTCATGTTGTTCAAAACTAACCTGGGTTCCTGAAAAATAAAATGAGAAATCTCATTTATGTTGCTAATGTTTCAGTTTTAGTAACTATTGTGACAGGGATGATTAAGAATATTCTTAGTGTAAACACTATTAAACCCACGAAACTTATGTAAATTAAACTATATTTTCACTATATGCTCTCTGAAAATGTATCGGTGTAAATACTGAGCTAGACTTGACACAAGGTCTGCTTTTGTTGGAGACAGCAGAGTAGGGTGTGTTTAGGAATAATACTGGATTTCTGCTCACCATCGAGAACAGTGGTCACAACCATTGTGCTCATACATGACAGTGCTGTCTGTTGTCCACTACAACTTTGTAGGATGCCAGAGGTACCTCAGAGTCAGGGAGAGGGGACACATGAAGGAGCAGAGCAACATGACAAAGCAGCTGAGATAGAGGAATGAAGCCCTAAGGGAAAGGAAGTTATTTTGTGAGAGGATGCTTTCTTGAATAAGTCTTGAGTTACTGGGTGTCACCATTTCATCTCTGTCAACAAACAAAACCCTAACACAAATCCTCCTGTGGTTGTTACTGCCTCCATAAACTCCCAGTGGCTGAAGTTTGCAGAGGATCTCAGTGTTCCAACTCTGTTGTTAATCATGAGGTGGATAATAGAAGAACAACTGACAGATTTTTCTCTGATTTTCTGGTTTTCTTTTTTAAAGAAAAAATAAAATATACACAAGCAATACAAAATAATATTTTCATGGTAAAGTTTGTTGTACCAGAGTGGAGACTACAGATAAGTTATGGTACTATCTGCTGGTTTCAAAGATTTCCTTTGGTGGCAGGGGAGGAAAAGGTGCTTTGATGCTGCTGCATGGGTTTGCTTTCCCATTTTCAGATATTTGTTGTCATATTGCTTCTTATTTTGAATTAAATACAATATTTAAAACTACAATCAGTTTTAAAAGTTGAAATCAAAGCAATCAGATTAGCTTCAGAGAGCTTTATTTTTATGTATATTTATGGGGCATGTTCAGCATTTCTTAGCTGCAGAATTTCCTATGGAACATAAAGAGTTAAGCTGAACTCTTTTGGCATCTCAAATTATGAAAGGCTTTGCTTACATGTTTATCTGCAGTTTGAGCAGGAGAAAATTTCTGTGTACAGAGTGAACTCATTAAGGGGTGAATCAGGATTTCATAGCAACAGTCATTCTTGCTTGTTGCAGAGGGTGGGAGATGCGCTGAATGAGTCGGGAACTGCAGAAGGTAGAAAGTCCATCTTGCATGTACAGCAGCTCCATGGTGCCCTGATGATCTGGGTTCTCTTCCTGCCTCTTACCTCTTGCTTCCTGGGAAGTGGTACCAGGTGACTCTTTTAAAACTGGCTTCTCAAAGGCAGTCAGAAACTCTGTTGTTTGCTTTCTGGATGTCTGATGGCAGAGACTATTGATGACCAAGCTGCAAACCTACTCAACACTCACAGTAGTAGCTAAACTGAATGGGGAAACATGATTTTAAAAGCTGTAGAATATTTGCCATGATAGATTTTTTTAAAAAATTTTTTTTAGATAATTTCTACATATGTGAGATTGGTCTGCCAGCTATCTGATAGCCATATCTGTATTTCTGTTACTTCTGAATAAGAATGTGGATGGTGATTTCCCCTAAACTTATAGGGGTATTATCATAACTTGCAGCTGATTGAAGCACTGTACAAATTAATGCCATTGTGAAATCTGAAAGAATCAATATAGATTCTTCAGAGGAAGACTGAGCTGTGTATCAAAACATGACATGAAGTCACATGTTGAATTACATAGGTAAAATGGAATATTCACTAGATGATTACTAAGAATATCCCCAATGACCTAATACCCCCAAAGACCCTGAGAGAATACAGTATGGGAACACCCAGTGCAAGACAGTAATTGTCCTGTACACATTTAAGGGAACTGAATTAGCATTGTTCAGGCAGCAATATTGTAAGTTGTGTATTTGGACTGCTTTGCTATGAAACTTCAGTGTGGTTTCACTGTAAGGATGTATTTTAGTGTGTGAAAGTAATATGTTGACTAGGATGTTTCATTAAAAAATAATTGTGGTTGGTACAAAGCTTTATATTTCTTAGACGCTGAAGCTAACAGGAGTAGTCTTTTTTCTTCTATGTTGCATGTTTTCCTCTCTTTCACTGCTAGTGAGTTTCTTCTTATACTTCAGCCTTATCATCAAACTATGAGGGCATTTAAGGCCTATTGAAGAGAGTGTCCAAATGAAAAGTTCTAATTCCACAACCATGGTAAATTTGGAGTAACTCACTTAAAATTATACTTGCAGTCTGATAAACTGGAATATCCAGCTCAAAACTAAGTTCTTCTGTAACTTTGGGTTTTGTTTCCAGTTTTCTTAAGGCTTACTACCTCTGGGAGATTTTTTTAAAATGAGACTGTCATTGTACAGCCAGCAGAGGGACTGACTTATTCAAAAAGTACATTGATAGAATAGGAATTAGGATGGATTAAAAGCTCTGTTGGGAGGTTATAAGTAGACACACTGTATATGGTGCTCCCCAGTTATCTCTTCCTCTGTTTAGGTTTCTTGGTGAGACATCCTTTCTACTCTTAGCAGAAACAGGTCCATACAAAGGCCAGCATTTTCAAAGCTGATAAAAGACTCTGAATATCTGATAGCCTTCTATGATGCCATGACTGGCTGGATAGATAAAGGAGGAGCAGTGGACGCTGTCTTCCTCAACTTCAGCAAAGCTTTTGATACTGTCTCCCATAACATCCTCACATGGAAGCTCAGGAAGTGTGGGTTAGATGAGTGGACAGTGAAGTGGATTAAGAACTGGCTGAATGGCAGAGTTCAGAGAGTTCGTGTCAGCAGCATAGAGTCTCATTGGAGGCCCATAGCTAGTGGTATTCCCCAAGGGTCAGCACTGGGTCTAATATTGTCAAACATATTAATCAGTGACCTAGATGAAGGGACAGAGTGTATCCTCAGCGGGTTTGCTGATGACACAAAACTGGGAGCAGTGGCTGACACACCAGAAGGCTGTGCTGCCATTCAGAGAGACCTGGACAGACTGGAGAGTTGGGTGGAGAGGAACCTAATGAAGTTAACAAGGGCAAGTGTAGAGTTGTGCACCTGGGGTGGAATAAACCCACGCACCAGTACAGCTTAGGGGCTGACCTGCTGGAAAGCAACTCCATGTAGAATGACCTTGAAGTCATGGTGGACAACGGCAGCATGCTCTTGCAGCCAAGAAGGCCAATGGTATACTGGAGTGCATTAAGAAGAATGTGACTAGCTGAGGGAGGATTCGTCACCCTCTCCACTCCGCCCTAGTGAGGCCGAATCTGAAGTATTGTGTCACGTTCTGGGCTCCCTGGTTCAAGAGAGACAGGGAACTACTGGAGAGTGTCCAACGGAGGGTGACAAACATTATTAGGGGACTGGATCATCTCTCTTATGAGGAAAGACTGAGACCTGGGTCTGTTCAGCCTGGAGAAGAGAAGACACGATCTTTGCTAGAGTGTTTTGGGGTTTGGGGTATTTTGTGGTTTTATTGTTTTGAGGGTTTTTTTCGTTCTGCCTATTGCTCCCCCATGCTTTCCATGCCTCAAGACTCTGTTTAATATCCTTCCCAGAAACACTGCCACCTCCAGGCTTCTGGCAATCACTGTTATCTGTTATGCTAATGTGCTACACAGGAAAATTGTACTACATTTTCTGGTGGAGAAATGAAAAAGTTATTGGCATGAGTACTTTGGAAGACAGAACAGCTTTCCTACCCAGTGAGATATTGTGTTTCAGAAGCATCTGAAGGGAGTCAAACCTAGTCCACAGATATGTTCAATTTCACATGTTGTGTTGAGGCCAAAATGTGGGGCCAGCTGCTCCTAAGTCTTTGGCATGTGCTCTTCCTTAACCACATTGAGCATTGCCTGTATGTATGTGCTTGCGCAGTTGTGGCCCCAGCTTCAGAACCATATATTTGTTTCTTAGCATCTCAGTGCCTTTTTTTTTTTNAAGAACTGGCTGAATGGCAGAGTTCAGAGAGTTCGTGTCAGCAGCATAGAGTCTCATTGGAGGCCCATAGCTAGTGGTATTCCCCAAGGGTCAGCACTGGGTCTAATATTGTCAAACATATTAATCAGTGACCTAGATGAAGGGACNAAAATTGTACTACATTTTCTGGTGGAGAAATGAAAAAGTTATTGGCATGAGTACTTTGGAAGACAGAACAGCTTTCCTACCCAGTGAGATATTGTGTTTCAGAAGCATCTGAAGGGAGCCAAACCTAGTCCACAGATATGTTCAATTTCACATGTTGTGTTGAGGCCAAAATGTGGGGCCAGCTGCTCCTAAGTCTTTGGCATGTGCTCTTCCTTAACCACATTGAGCATTGCCTGTATGTATGTGCTTGCGCAGTTGTGGCCCCAGCTTCAGAACCATATATTTGTTTCTTAGCATCTCAGTGCCTTTTTTTTTTTAAATATATGAAAATATATCATTTAGAGTTAAGTCTAGAAAAGCAGTTTGCTGTCTTGTGGCTTATTAAAAAGCAGCAGTACTAGAAAATACAATGTGACAACTACCACCTGACTTTTGCATCTATATGGGATAGACTTCAATAACATTTCAAAACTTAAGATGATATAGGAAATGAAGCCTCAAAACTTATGTATTCTCATTGCATGTGAACTGGTACTTTTCTGTCACACATGAGGACAGACATTAAAAACAATTTCATAACGTCATTATGAGGTTTTGATTTACCACAATTATTTTCTGTGGCTTTTAAAGTCTCTGAATAGTATCTTAATGCTAGATCGTATTTTCTGACAATAGAACACCAGATACACTATAGTGATTTGGCATTCAGCCTTTTGGAATGAAGGCCAAAAATGGCTAAATAAATCTTTTCCAATAGCAAGGAGCAATGATTACATTGTAAACTCTGGATAAGTCTGTGATATTACAAAAACAACTGTTTTGCAATAAATTGAATTAAAAAAAAGAAAACTCTATAGAAAAAATTTCCCATGCTGGATGTCAACATGGCATTATGCTACCAAAGTTGTTCTATACTGTTGCAACTGAACATTTAATAATGTGACAGAAATCTTTTTTCTTGATTATTATGCTCAAAGTTGGGTGGGAATCCCAGAAGGGAGTAATACTTAATAGAAATGTTAACTTTATTAATAACATATAAAACATATTGGGATTCCTAGTAGTCAATTCTACACATGGTTAAGAAAAGGCAAGTGGTCTGGTGGGCTCATGCTATGAAAGATTTCTATCAGGAGAAGGAAAGCTCTGAGTTGCTTTATATTCAGATGGAGACACTGGAGTAAAATACTCACCGATGTGCATTTCCTGTTAATGGTGTATAAACTGTAGGTCTTAGAAGCAATGCTGCTGTGCTAAACACTCTGGAAATGTGTAGATAGACAACATCCTCACCTAGATGAGCTCATAATTTAAAATACAGATGCCTTAAATCTGGTGTAAAGGGAAGCAGGTGTTTAAAAGAAGCATCTTAAGGAAGCCACAAAACTGCCAGTGGCAGAGCAGTGAAAGGAGGATCAGTCCTTGAGGCTGAGCCCCGTGGTCCTGGCTGTGACTTTCAGTCTACAAGAGGGTGGGTTGGTTTGTTTTCCCTTCAAACTTCTGTGCATGGAAAGACTGTATGAAACGTATAGCCTCACATTGACACGACAGTGCAGCTGTACAGGTCCCTCCAGCAGCTTTGTGTGTGTTGGACAGGAGAAACAAGTGGGCCCCATGGTGGTTCTCAGGTTTAGGGCCTGGGAGCAGAGGGGTGGGTGCCCTCTGTGACCCCCTGCTGTAGCTCTTCTTGTGAAAGTACCTCACGTTTGCTTTAAGCGAGGCCAGAACCAGCTGAACAAATGTGTGGCTATTTGGTGTAGTGTTTCCATGAAGCTCAGGTTAATAGTTCAGTTACAGTGCAAAGACTAAATCCACATTCTCCAGATAGTAAAGCCTCCACCTCAAAAGAAATAATAATGACAACAACAATGATAATAATAATAACAACAATAATTTTCAAGTATCATCTTGTAGTTAAAACAATATCTAAGCAAAGATTGCCAGCCAAAATGGAGAGGGAAGGACAAAGAGGATGTAAAAGGCAATACTAAAGTGCAATGAAAGCTTTTGACAGCTCATAAAGTCCTGCAAGGGCAGATATTAACTCTTTGGGCTTTATAACTTGGGCTTTTGGACTCCTTGGGACCCTTTTCATTGCCATTTGGAGCTACTGCAGTAGCTAGAAGTAAAATCAGACTGAACTGTCACCTTGCCTGGGCTCCCCATGCCCCTTCATCGCCAGTGTAATGGGGCCCCATCAGTGCCATGCCAGACACACTGCTCTGGGCCAGCAGGCAGTCAGCAGAGGACAAGCCTTGCCCCAGTCCTGGTCCTGCTGCAAGGTGCAGTCACCATCCCTGGGAGCAGGTGGCAGCAGGGAATCTTGCAGACTGGGGCTAGGGAAGGCTGCAGTATATACAGACTTGCCTTGAAGTATGTCCAAAGTGAAAATCTTAGAGTCTTAGCAGCTGAAAGTTAAATGTCAAATGCTTGTCTTAGGCTGCGAAGCATCTGGCATACTACTGCGGAGTGTGTGAGGACAAGACTGGCACCATGGCACACCAAGGACCACAAAAAAAATGTACGATTGCAGCTGTAACTTGGCCGTTTCCCAAGTTACCACCTTCAGTTTCAAACCTCACAACCCATCTGAAATGTAGTGATGTCCTAGCACATCTGTGCATCCTTAGCACATCTGATTGTTTAATTATTATCCTCCCTTCTGCATATGTAGCATCACAGTTTCACCTGCTCATGTGGCACCCACATGTGCTGTCCTGAACATCAGTGTGTGAGCAGCTTCAGATCATTGTCAGTCCTGCCTTCGTTTGTGCTTTTCAATCAAACTGTAGCTTCTGCACACCTCTCTAGGTACCTAAATATAAATACACTGACAAAATAATTGTGCAACTCATGTCACATTTTGCAGAACCTTTGTTAACTGCATTGAAAGTGAGAAGTGCCTTCTAAATCAAAATACTTAGAACGCATCCTTGTGCAGTAGCTAAACACTTACTAAGGAAAAAGTAAATACAGACTTTGAATTCTGTTTTTTAAAGGTTTCCAATCATTTAAAGCCACATGGATTTTAATTAAGTGCTATCATGATGACAGTTCAATGAATGTATGCCAAATATTGCTCAGTAAACACAACAGTATAGGTGTTTTCTCAGAACAATGTCAGAAAATAAAGTGCATTTTTATTTCTGAAAATCCCCAATCCATATGTTTGCACTGCCATTATGCAACGAATACATCCCACTTCCTTGTACCATAGCATTTTTTAAAGTTATTAGGTGTTTAACTGCATTTCCAGTGTAAAAAAAGTTGATTTGAAAGTGGCTTCAGGAAGGCAGGAAGAGGTAGGCAGAAAAAAGTTTTGAGAAAACCTGCCAAATTTATGTCCAGCAAATGAATGGAGGTGAAAGAAAAGGAAAATCTGTAGTGTTTAACTTCCAGGAATCAGGTACTTGTTGCGTGTATTACTTAAGACTGATTTGCTCCTGCTCCAAGCCAAATCACACTGAACAATACAGAGAGAGCACTCAGTAATTTTTTTGGGTTCCTGTTACGATCTTTTTGCATTGTTTGAGGACTTTATGAAATATTTTTATCGCAGAGGCTGGTTTTCTCCACCAGTTCTCTGGCAGGCTGGCAGCATGGTAACAGCATCGCTCATGTTCTTGTAGCAAAGGTGAGATTTAGCCTCTGTATTCAATGCTGTGGCTCTGGGTTCATGCTATAATTCAGACATTTGAGGTAAGGGGGACAGAGGGCAGATAAGCTTTTTTCACCAGCAGCTGTTAACAGAGTTTGCAGTGCGTGCTTAAGATGCCACCTGACCAGAAGCAGAATGATTTAATAAACTTAGAGCTGTCTTGGGACCTTGCATCCTTTCCTGTCTCTGCTGTTGCTCTCCTACCTTATGACCTTTTCAGCCTAATGACTCAGTTACTTCAGCTGTGAAACGGGTGTAGTAAACATTGCAGAAGTAATCAGTAAAGTGTTTGGATTTTGATTTTTTTTTCTAGAGAGAAAATGTGGTGTATTTTCTAGAGAGAAAAGGTGACTGGACATTATTTCTTTTTTAACTGGGATGTTTTAGAAGACGGCAGGTTTCATGTAGTCCCATTGTTTCCTCCCTCATCCTTGCAATACTGTAAGGATGGTGTTTGTGTATTTTTTATAAGTTCTGCTTGGTTGTTTCAATCAGTTCAGAATGAGTATTGCTGTGCTTTTGGACTAATTTTGAATGCTTCTTCCTTAACATTCTCTCAAAGAAGTTGAACTTATGTGTGATATGAAGTCCCTGTCAGAGGAGAGGAAGCTGGCAGTTAGGCAGCAACTGGTCATAAAGCACCAAAATTAGGGGTAGGGAGTAGGTAAGAAATCTTAAGAGTCACTGCTCAGGACATTTTTAGATATGCAGAAGTAGGTGTCAAAAAGCATTCCAAACTTAAGCATGCAAATTTACACAGATATGTATAAACCAAAACAAAACATGACAACAAAACAACAACAAAACAACAACAAAACAACAACAGATATTAACTTATTTTCGTATCAGTAGCATATTCAGCATTTTCAAGTGATAGTTGCGAACATCACAAACATCCAGCTACTGTCTAATTGAGATGACCAGTTATTTCTAATCTGATAATTAAAAGTGAATTGGTTAACAGTGTTGGTACTTAAGTGTGCATGTTTATTGTTCAAGGCTGACACTCCTGTAAGATGAATGGAGGAAGTTAACTTTGCTTTGCAAGATGAAAGTATGTTGGTTTACATTGTCAAGGCTATCTTCAAAACCAGAAGCTAGAAACTTCCTTTATTATGAGAAAACAAACATAAATTCTGGGAAATAGAATAAAACACTCCATTAATCTGCAAGAAAGCCTTAAATCTTTCAGATTCATAGACTTGCTAATCGTGGTAATATTTTTCTTTTGCATTTTAATGAGTTTATCATGATCAGAAAACATCATTGCTTGCATCTGTTAATGGGATAAGAAATGGCACTAATAAAAATAGATACAGCAGGCAGATAAATACAGACAGTACAGAAAACAGAATTGTCTTTAAGTGTAGCTTTTTGGAAATGGTGAAGAAGCAGAAAGGAATGCTAACAGAATGCTACCCTGTTCCATTGAAATCTGTTCAGGAAAATAAATGAGGTTCTCTTCTTGGCTCCCTTTGTCTTGTTGAACAATACAGGATAAGTCATTTCATCTAACTTTACACCAGCTTTCCAACTGCAAAATGAGAATTAATGAGTTATGCGTGTTTTCTAAAAATATTGAGAAATGCAGAGAAAAAAATCATTATGTAATCCCTAAGCACCAAACTGGGTGACCTTTTTTAATATTGAAATAACGAGGACTATTTACAGAGTAACCTACCACCGTGAGTAATGATGACAGAATCCAGGCTGGTTTTGTCTTGGCCCAAACAATACTTCTGAACTGCTGTTTTCATTTGATTTTACAGTTCCATTTTCATAAGATTAAAGGGACCTGAAAAAGAATAAAATTGCACGTTAGTGAACGATGCTCTAAGTTTGAAGATATCCACACTCAAATGCTGAATATATCTCTGAATACCAGTATCTCATCTGTAATATTACTGCTGGGATTTACAGAAAAATAGCATGTAATGTCAACTCTGTACTTAAACTGTAACCAATAAACCCTGGGGAGCTATCAACTTTTCAGTCTAGTACTGAAAACATAACACTGGTTTAAGTATAGCTACTCAAAATGGGTCAAATTACAGCTGGGTGATATTTTAGTGAACTAAAATTAATAAGGTATTTTCAGCCAAACAGGCAAATTCTTAAGTGTAGATATTTGTAACCAAGTTCCTGATTCTATAAGCTCATTTTTGTTTAACTTTGTGAAAATTGGTTAGGTGTGTACACATACACATGGAAAACCACCTGTGAACACTAAAGTTCTCAGTTCTTTGTCACACAGAACCTCAAGCTGGAATAGAAATACTAGCACTTCACTTCAGTGTTCAGCTAAGGTCTAAGATGTTTGGGTTTGGAGTTTGAACTTCGTGTACTTTAAAGGTAGATGTCACATATTCTGATATGAGTTGAAATATGCAGTAATTGGTAGGAAATACGCCAAAATCTTTCCTTTCAAAACAGAAACCCTTGTGTATCAGATGTCTCCATAAATGTTGTCTCTTTCTAAAGGAAAAAAAGAATTAGAGATTGTAACGTAAGAGCTAAATCTGAGCAAATCACTTCTGAAGCAGCAGTAGAGGAAGTGTCTTCGGTAGCCTAGGTAAAAGAGTTGGTCTTCGTCCTATGTACACTTTAATTAAACGTGTAAAGACAAATTGCTTGTCAGATCAGCTATGATACTGAGAATTTGAAGGTTTGTGGCAGACAGTATTTCACATTTATATTCACCGCGATTCTGTGATGCTGTAAAGATTGTGTCTCTCTATTTTCTCTACAGTC
>WEIS01063884.1:0-10873 GCA_013389965.1 Todus mexicanus
TGGGGAAGGGGAGGCTCAGGGGGACCTGATCACTCTCTGCTGCTACCTGTGGGGAAGGTGTAGGCAGGTGAGGCCCAGGCTCTTCTCTCAGGGAACTTGTTTCAGGACGAGAGGGCAGGGCCTGAAGCTGCACCAGGGGAGGTTTAGGTTGGATGTTCGGAAGCACTTCCTCACAGAAAGGGGGATAAAACTCTGGAATGGGCTGCCCAGGGAGGTGGTGGAGTCACCGTCCCTGGAGGTGTTTAAGAAAAGACTGGGTGCCACACTTGGTGGCACGGTTTATTTGAGTGGTGGTGGTAGGTCATAGGCTGGACTCGATGATCTAAGAGGTCTTTTCCAGCCTTAATTATTCTATGATTCTATGATTCTATGATTGTATGCTAAGGTGAAAACATTAATGACTCTGTATCCTTCTTGCATTCAACTGTCTCACATTGTAAGCTAGATTAGTACACATGTACATAAGTATTCATGCATATAGGCATATATATGTACATGTGTATAAGGTGTATATATATGTAAAAGAAAAAAGTGAATAAAAGATATCTCATTATCGTATTTAAATGTAGGGTTTGTAACTGAATATATTTATTTCTTTCCTGGATTAACAATGCGTTTCCTAACCTTCTTTGTATACTTTCTATATGTATCTAAGACTTCAATATGTCTCTACTTTCCTCCTTTCCCTTGGCTAGCTATAATGTTTTATGGTGACAGTAAAATTTATTAACAAATTTGTGTCTCAGTGCACTCTGACTATCTAAAACTTACATTTGTACTTTCAAATACTTATTTTTCAGGAGTCTATGAAGTTTGGTTGCTTAATATTTTAATAACACCAGGCATAGTTGTAACAAAACACTCAGCTGTCACAGTATACACTACCTATATCATTTATAAATCAACATGTAAATAACATTTTGATATAAAAACATGCAGATGTGTTTAAAATACTTAACAAAAGAAAATTGTCTGCATATGTCAGTACAAGTCCAGTTACTTTGATAACTTGTCCATGACATGCAGTTACTTTCATCTCAAATCAAAAACTTATTTTATATCTTCTATTGTTTCCCTCACAGTTCCCAAATACTCCTCTGGTACTTCACAGCACGTTAGTTAAGCAAGTGGATTGCTACTGAGTCATTCATGATTTAAAATATTTTCTCCTGAGGTTCTGATTTGTAGACAACTCCCCTTGCTTCTCGTCCTTCCTTCACTTACAAACTGTAAAGGACCTGTGAAGAACAAATAATAAGCAACAAAAAGCTCATTTCATTTGGCTATAGACCACCCAAAAAACTAGCTTACACAAAGCACAGAGTGCAAACCATACCATTTGCTTTTAGCATAGTAAGAAACATTTTACAATCTCATTTTTAACAATCTTAAAAACAGCAAGTACAATAATAAACCACAAAGAAGAGTACAGTTCAGGTTTTGTTACCTCTTTTTTTCCACCAAGTCAGGAGGCAAAGGACAAGATTTCAAGGGTTCCAGTTCATTCACTTCAGTACTACCCTTGTTCCTCCAAATGACTGGTTGTTTTACAGGAAGTTACCTTGGAAACAATTCTCAATTGTATTGTGGAAATTAACTTGTGCACAAACGACCAAAATAGACATTTTATCACTGCAATCCATGTCTATCTACAAATGGTGATCTACTATTAATTGCATCAAATGCTTATGATAATAAAATATTGACTATAGCCAAAGTTGGTTTACTTGTGAAAAGGAGTTATTTTGGAGCCGTACAACAATATATATGTTTCATTCCTCTTTAAAAAACAAACAAACAAACAAAACCCACAAAACCAAAACCAAACAAACAAGCCAACAAACCCCAGATATCTAGTCTTCATCTTGTTAGCTTTTTCAAATCTTTACATTTCCTCCTGGGACATGTGATACGGGAACCTGAAATAGACAAAAGAGCAATAAAAAGAAAGAATTATATTACAGCAAACATTTCCAGTGAATGAAACTTCAGAATAAGATGACCAAGATGTAGTGAAATTTATTTCTGGTGACGTATTAAATAAGCAGAGAAGTATCCAAAAGCATTAATAGGGACAAAACCCTGTCTTTATGGCTGGACAGGATCAGTCTCCTTTTTGGGCTCACTCAGTATGTACTGTAAGTATTCAATGCCTATATTCAAGACACAATCCTGTAATGTCATTACAAGGTCCCATCACAGTCACTTGCACATTTCCTTTGGCACAGCAGAATTTTTTTTGATGGGGGACAGGGTCAACGGTCAAGAAATCCCTGCCCTCTAATAAGACAGCAGGAGAAGAAAAATACTTGCTAAGCACTTCAGCTGTTCTCAGATTCATAAAACCCCATCATGTTGTGGAGATTATGTTTCTTTTTCCTGCTGCCCAGCTGCTGGAAAATGTTTGAGAATTTACTAGGTAAAAGCTCCAAAAATTCTGAGACGTTTCTTGCTCTCACCTCAGCAGAATAGCTACGGTATAACTTCTAGTGCCAGATACATCACCACAGGCAACATTTCCCATTATGCTGGAGAGCAAGACAAGAGCTGCAGTCCTCTCCCAGACATTAAAACCACTAAAAACAATAAAGGAAGCTCTTCAGATATTCAGAAGGCTGATGGAAAGCACAAAAAGCTCAACAAAGTAGAGAAGAGTGGCAAGACGCTGATGCCTCCAAGAAGGGGAAGGAATTTGGGACCAGAGGAGAGAAGACATCTGGATTATTCATTTTGGAAGTTTGGTTTCTATTTAAGCTCACGCTCAGACCTACAGCCCCTGGGAATGAATACAGCACGTTTCACTTTGTGCATTACACTAACAAAATCTCACAGTTCGGCTTTTTCTCTAATTTTGCACCCTTCACACTGCAGGAGAGTCTTTTTATCAATCTTAGTCTGTATCCCAACCTTCTTGCGCAAAGGTTAAAAAGAATGTATTGATTATACTGTGAAGTGTGCCAATGACATTTCTAAGGTTGTGTAGTACAAATCTATAGATAGCTAGGGAGTGTTCATGCTTGATCAAGTTCTTGTTATTACTGGGAGAAGCTCAAACCTTAACAGATGAAAGATGTTTCTCAAATTACCTAGCTCTGTAAAATATTTTTCCTGATTCAGAGCATTTTAACTTCCCCTTGCTATTAATGTAACACAAATCACAGATGAGTCCACAGAACGGAACCAGGATGAAATCCTGGTTATGGGAGATCTGTCACCTGCTTCAGGGTGGTCAGTATTTTACTTCAGGTTCTTGATATAAACAAGGAATACAAATCTTCATTTGTAAGTGTATTGGGTTTGGCTGAGATGGAGTTAGTGTTCCCCATAACAGCTCTTACTGTTTTGTGAGGTTGTTGATAAAGCACCAGTGTTGTGACTGCTGCTGAGCAGGGCTGGCACACCACCGAGGGGATGGGGTGGGCAAGATCTTAGGAGGAGACATAGTGAGGACAGCTGACCCAAATTGTCCAAAGAGATGCATGATGTCAGGTCAGTAATAAAAGCTTGGGGAAAAGGGGGGAAGCAATAGAATGACTTGGTGGGTACCTGATGCTCAACCAAGGTTCACCCACCACAGTAAGCAAACATTGATTGTGGTAGTTGTGTCAGATCTGTTCCTGGGCCTTTTTTCTGCATGTTTTGCAGCTGCCACTTCACCCTCAAGCTATTCTCCTCTCTGCTTCTGCAACGGAACAAGAAATTCTGGAGCTTAGAGCCCTACTGCTGTCTTACTATGTATCAGTAGGTCCAGGAAAAACAGTCTCAGTGAAGCTTGCCTTCTCACAGATTTGCGTGCTGTGGTCAGATTTCCCAGTGCCTTGCCATGGAGGAGCTGTGACTGACACTCTACGTGCCGTTCGGGCATCAGCTCTTCTCCTCCTGGGCAGGTTCTCTGGTTTGACAAGGATTTCACTGCCTCTGAAATTTTTCCCTCAGGTTGACACAAGAAGGTCTCCCTTCTCCCAGCAGTCTATTTTCATGAACTTTTTAGGAATCTTACGAGTGTTAAAACTGCCAGTCAGCTGAAAATCTTCTTTAAAACTTGTCTGGTCAGATAGATACATGTACACAGACTGGCAGACACAAATGCTTAAGACTTGCTTCTGTAGGAATACAAGTTAAAAAGAATTAGACTTTAAGCACATTTTTGACAGGATTCCTCTCTAGGTATACAGGCTTTGGTCACAAGAGCTCAGAAACTTTCATCAGCCCTATTCACCCAGGAACTGCTCTGTTCCACGCAGTTTTTGTTGCTGTTAAAAGTCATTCTGGAGCCTACTGACAAAAGCAGAGAGAAAACATGCAATAACCCTTCAAGGGAATAAACAAATCAGCCTTTGAGTCTCAAATGAGTGCTGAGACACAGGTCTCAGGGCTGACACTTGAGCTCCAGACTTTAAAATCTGCTTTGCCCGTGTGTCAGCCATGGCTGTGAATACCGAAAGGCTAAATGGCTTTCTTGCCGACAGGAATCATGTATACCAGAGAGCAGCTCAGTTCATGAGTCACTGGCTAAGCAGATGTCAGAAAGCATGATATCTAAAGTTGATTTCTGATGAAAATGTCAAAGGAGATGTGTCTAATGCTGAAGTCGCTTCTCAGTGATGGCTTGCTACTGGTTCATAACGGCTTTCTGCTCTGCATCCATCTACCTTAAAGCTGCTGTGGTGTTACCTTGCATCTGTGCTCAGACAGAACTAGATTAGATCGTTTTAAAGGAATTGTATAAACTGGCCACCTAATCAAAACTGACCTTTAGGTTTGGGGCAGAACTACTGTGCTGGAACTCCCCTTATTATTATCCCTTCATCACAAGCTATATCTAACTGTTTGGAAATATAAAGTACGCTTCATGCGTAGGAGGAGAACTCATGCTTCAAGACTTCTTCCTAAAAGGGATTCACTTCTCTGCAATTTCTAGCAAAAAACCCCATTACCCTACAGGCACAAATTTGGCTTTATTATGGCCAGACCCCATCTCAAATCCTGATAGCATTGAGTGAAATTCACTAAGGGTGTGCTATTTATGAGGGGTTCAGGAGACTTTGATCCAAGACAAAAAGATGTCTGCAAGATTTGTCTATAAAGGAAGTGCTTTTTCTTCCTGTCTATTCAGAGGTACATTCAATCTTCTAATCTTTTGTTCTCCTTTTTTTTTTTTCCTGTCAAATAACTAGGTATTATCTCTGAAATATCTCAATCAGTTCCAGTAATAATAATAATAACAAAGCCATGCTTTGATATTGTCCTTTTTATTTGGAGATCTTGAAATGCTTCATACAAAAAAATCATTATTATTAGCTTCCTTTTATATATTTGGAGACCAAAGCATAGAACATTAAAGTAACTTTTCCAAAGCTACTCTGCAGAGCTAAGAATGGAACCAGATTTTCTTTTGTCCTGGTTCCCTGTACCACTCTAATTCCATAAAATATTGACAAGTTACATGATGAAGGATACATATATCGCATATTCTAATATAGAAGGTAGGAGTAAACAAGCTGAAAGAACTGAGAAATGTTCCTCAGCAAATTTTACGGCACATGCTAGGATCCATATCAACTCTACTAGACTGTATCTTTTCTGTTGTCTGCAAAAATTTCCACAGCTTGAGAATTTTTACACTTCTCTATATTCAGATTTCTTTTTTAAAATTCACATTTTTTTATCTGTTCTATCTTGAATTTAATACTGTGGTGTTTTTCCTTCTTTCTGAACTTATCATTCCATCATCTCTCAAAAAAGCTGCACTTACGGTATTTATCACTTCATCTTGCAGAATGTGCAAAATGCAGACTTTGGTAGGTCCCTCATCAGTGTATTCCCTATGGTCCAGAATTTTTTTTAATTTTTTTTTTTTTGCTAAAATTGTTTAAGGTTTTTATTCAAATAAGTTTATGCATTTACCAGTATTTTTTCCAAGCTTCATGATTCTCCCACAGAGACTAAACTTCATACACTTGATGTTCTTAGAGCTATGTCCTTTCATCTTTCTAGAACAAAGCCATTTTGAAAATCTCTCAGGCTTTTTGTAGCTTTTGGTAATAAATCCAGGGGGATATTTTTTTTCCTCCCAGAGCCTCTCAAAGGGGTTTCTAATTGTATGAGGGTCTCATATGCACTGAACAAACTGTCCCTCCCCTCTCAATTAGGACTCACTTTACTAAGGCTCAGGCAACATCTGTAGCTTGGTTTAGGGAAATTCCTACTTCTGCACTGTGCAGGGCAGCTCCTTGGAGTTCAGTTCATGTGCTCATCAGACACTGCTTCAGGTTAAGAACTTTAGGTAAGGTCCTCTGAAGTTGTTAATTAGACAAACACTTTATTGTCTGTCTTCTTGCAAAGTAATTAGTAATTGCGCAGAGGGATCCAAGTGGACCACTGCTGGAAGAAGAGAGATTATCTTATAATTAAAGTCCTCTGAGATGCTTTTGGATAGACAGATGAGTAGATGTTGCCTTTTCTTCCCCACTCGTCCCCTACTGCAGAGTCATTCTACTGATGCTTGTATGGATACATCACCAGGAAACTGAGACTACTTTGCCTCTTATGCCCTGTGTTATGATACACAGGCATTTACAACCCTGGAAGGTACATCTGGCTTATAAGATAGGGGTATGTATTTGCGATGTATACACACAAGTACATAGTGAGAACATGTTGCCAAAAGCGTGACAAAGATGAGTCTTAATATTCATGCCATAAAGTCATGCCACCAGTGCACCACTTCCTGGTGACCTTTGGCAATATGGCTCCTATGTTCTGTTTTACTATTTTGAAGGTTCTGTTTATTTTTCTACAAAATGAACCTGCAAGAAGAATCAAAATATGCAAAGTCTCAATTCTAATGTGTATGAAGAGTTCAGGACTGCGTGTTCAGTTGTATGAGCTGTTCATGGTGTTCTGTGTTGAGTTGTTTATTTAACTGTTGGGGTTTGCCCCTTCAGTGATTTTTTAACTTTAATTTATTTGTGATGAGCTTAATACTCAATAACATGCAGTATTAAATGTGTTAGAGGCTAACCTTGAGAATAGATTTATCATTACAACCAAAAGGGCTGGATTCCTCGAAAGGATGTCAGGGACAATATTAAGACTTTGCTTTATGTGAGAAATGACTGAATTTGACCAACTCCACTGTATTCAGTAAAGAATCATAGAATCACAGAGTCATATAATATTTTGGGTTGGAAGAGACCATTAAAGGTCATCTAGTCCAACTTCTCTGCCATGGGCAGGAACACCTTCCACTAGACCAGGTTGCTCAGAGCCCCATCCAGCCTGACCTTGAATTTTTCCAGGGATGGGACATCTTGTCCCAATGGGCAACTTGTCCTAGCATTTCACCACACTCATCATAAAAAATTTCTTCTGTACATCTAGTCTGAATCTACTCTACATAAAAGTTTGTCCCCATCTTTCTTATAGGTCTCCTTTAAGGCTCGAAAGGCCGCAACAAGGTCCCCCTGAAGCCTCCTCTTCCCAGGCTGAACAACCCCAGCTCCCTAAGCCTTTCCTCACAAAAGTGTTCCAGGCCTCTGATCTTTTTTTGTGGCCCCTCTCCAGACCCCCTGTAACAATGCCTTTCCTGTGCTGGGGGCCCTAGAGCTGAATGCAGTACTCCAGGTGAGGTTTCACCAGAATGTAAGGTAGAAGGGGAGAATCACCGCCCTCAACCTGCTGGCCACACTTCTTTTGATGCAGCCCAGGACATGGTTGGCTTTCTGAGCTGCAAGCTCACATTGTCAACTCATGTCCAGCTTTTCATCCACCAGTACCACCAAGTTCTCTCCACAGGGCTCCTCTCAATCCCTTAGTATCCCAACCGGTATTGATAGCAGGCATTGCCCCAACCCAGGTGCAGGACCTTGCACTTGGGTTTGTTGAACTTTATGAGGTTCACCCAGGTCCACTTCTCAAGCTTGAGTAAGATCAAAACTCAGTCTCAGGTCTGCCTGCTCCCAAAACCTCTACACATTTTTCATAGTGAATACTACTAGTGTATTAGTGTATATTCACTAATAGTTTTAATTTTTAACTCCTTATAACCTTTACTTGCTTTTTCATGCACCCAGGTTCTGTGTCTTCTAAGCCAAAAGTGTGACAGTATTAACTGTTATGCTAGTAGTTGTCCTGGTTTGGGTTAGAACAGAACTATTCCTTTCAGTGATACTTACTTTTTAACTAAGTCTCTTGTTATTAACTGCACTGTCTGAAAGTTAGCAGCATGTTTTGCAGACAGTGCCTACTTCTAGCAGTGATAACGCTCCATGTTTATAGTTAGTACCAAGGAGTGCTATGCAAACCAAGGTCACTGCTAGATCTTGTGTACTACACTGGGGGATGCAGAAAGTAAGGGCTGCACCTGCAGGGAGGAGCGAACAGGACAGGTGACCCTAAATTAGCCGACGAGGTATTCCGTCCCATATACGTCATATTCGGTATAAAGCTGAGGGATCACAAGGGTCTTGGCCCTTCTGCTCTTGGCCCTTTCGCCATTTTGCCCTTCGTCTTCTGTTTCTCTGAGATCGAGCTGCTCTCTTGGCTTCAGGACTCTTCCTCGCTCAGTTTGACCTTGGCAGCTTCAACTTTGCCCTGAGGCTTCCAGCCATGATCTCGGCCTCTGGCTTCGGCCTTGGCTGGGCCCCAGGTTCTGGCCTGTGCCCTGTGGCCAGCAGCACCAGTCTGGGCTGCATCCCTGAATCCAGCTCCCAGTTCCTGTCTGCTGCTGGGCCCTGCCTGGAACTGCTCCACAGCATCAGTGGTGATGGTGACGTATTTATCATCAGGGGCAGGGAGGTAAGTGTGTTGGGTTCAATACTGGTTTTGTACATATTAGTATAGATTTACGTTTTCTTTATTATTGTTATTTTTATTTTCATTTTTCAGTAAAGCTGTTCTAGTTTCTTTTCCTAATAAATAAGTCTCTCTCCTTTTTCCTTTCTTCCCTTTTGGGTGGGGAGCGGGGAGAGAGCATTCTGTTGCAGATTTGGGGGGTGCCCTGACCCCAGACCGTGACAGTAGTTTTGTCTAAAATTATGTCACAGTTCCAGAACTTTGAGAGAGTCTAATTTCAGGAAATTTCCTTCTCATCAAAGGAATGAGTGATTTGAACAGTCATATGAGCTCATATTTATGTCAGCTAAGCTAAATATCTTAACATCTTAAAGCCAATTTGTGAGACTGAAAAGCAGATGATTTGAAGTTGAATATGAGACTTAAATGAGCATGAAAGAAATGAATGAGGGTGACTTTCCTTACACAAGTGCGTGGGTACCCTTTTCATCTGAGAAATATTTTTTTATGAGACCAGGTATCTAGTGTTGCTATTTACTCTACATTTTGGTCAGCAAGGCACAGCTGCAGGAGAGCCACAGTTCTTTAAAAGCCTCCTCTCTCTTCTCACCAAGTCCCAATCAATATAGCAGATTCAGTACCAGAAAAGAAACAAGCTCCCAAAAAGAACAGCATAATTTCCCCAGAGAACTAGGGAAGGCAAAAGATTGCTGTGCGTTTATGGCAATGATTGTTGGGAGATCCCTCTGAAACAGCTGCGGTTTGGTCTTCATGCATGGTTAGGAAGAAAAAGCTGAGTCAGATATTTGTGTTCCTACACTACTTAGTTTTTTACAGTGTAAAGTATCTGACACATATCTAGGCCACTAATTGGAGAGAGACTCTTTCTATTGCACTTGATTTGCAGGATCTAAACATTAAACTAGTTTAGAAGTCGGAGGTCAAAAAGATCTGGTGAGTTGTCAGCTTCCTGCCAATGCGAGATGCTTCTGAGCTAAAGGATGTAACTGATAATGGATAACCTTTTCTGGGTTTATTCTTATTTGCCAAATTACAGACAAGGAATAGGAAATAAGACTTGAGATGACATTTGAGCAATGAGTCTTAAAACAAAAAAAATATTAAAGACAACAACTGTGTTGTGTGGGAAAGGTCATGATTTAATTGCAAGATTGTGAAATCAGGATGCTAAGCACTGGGATAACAGGTTTGAGAAACACATTCAGCTAAATGGCTTAATAGCATAGTGGATATTCCGTTTCATTTTCTTGATAAAATGACATTTCTAAACTCTTGATGAAAAAATAAAAAAAGCAAACAACAACAAAAAAAACCAAACAAACACACACACACAAAACAAACAAACAAAAAAATCCCACCAAACCTGACTTACCTGAGTAAATCTGATGGAGTTTTAAGTGACAAATTACACCTATAGGACCCTTGAGAAAAAAATCCCTCTTACTCAGAATAACTCTTGCAATACCAGGCCTTCAAAATCTGATTTTGAAATACTTACCTTATCTTGATTTTATCAGAATTTATTCTATAAAGAATAATAGTGAGACCCAAGTAATTTTAGCAACAGTAGCTGGATGAAACTTAGTAGCATGGAGACAACCATTCTTGACAAATATGCTATTATTCAAAAAGGCAATGCTGTACCCATAATCATGAAAAAATATTATATTCTGAAGAAGGTTATATTTACAGTATGTCAAAATGATGATGAATGAAAAGTGCTCAAGGTATTCTTTGCATTTAGGTGGCTTAGAAATGTAAGTAGTTTGTATAGTATTAACCAGATGTTTTACTGCAACTTAGAACAATGAACTTTTGCCTTTCAAAATTGATTTTAGCCTTGATTTCAGTAAAGGAAGTGGGACTGGCACGATGTGGGACTGAACTTCTCCATTTATCCAAATTACAGATACATTGCAGGCAGTGCAATTTTCCATAAGCTATCTTGTCAACCTGTCTCAACCCTGACCTACTTATGGCACCTCCAAAGTTGAACACATTTTTCAGTCTTTATGTTCATTCAGCCCTTGGTGTCTTTGCTGAGCTTGCCAATTAG